>REGM01000156.1:626317-649097 GCA_004194415.1 Aurelia aurita | reverse complement strand
AAGTACCGAATATTTAGTCTGGTTGTCTTATTTACCCAATCAGCGCCGAGACAGTTTGCTGTTAAAGGTTGGTAGTTTCGAACAATGATATTACCAGGGCTGTTGTTGTTTGCTTGGTGGGCCTGGGAACGAGGTTGAAATAATCCACTGTCCGATCCTCCGAAATTTCTTATCAAACGCATCTAAATGGCTGCGCAGGCGCAGCAATGAGCGAGTAGGATGGGTGGGTGGTAGCGATTACTAGGACTCAAAGTAATAAGTCTAGAAGGCAATTACAAACTACAAAGCACACCAACTAAAAGCAAAGGAAAATTGCAACTGTGATTGCAGAGCGACTTACTTTACTTTCAAACTTTAGGTCGTCGATCTTTGATTGCATTTCTTCAATGCTTCTCTTCACTCGATCAAATTCCTGGCAAAGAAATACCAAAATTGAATTGCATTAAACAACAAAACCATTTTTTGAATAAATCGAAGAAACCAGACTAAATATTCGGTACTTTTTTTTTAATTTACGAATCCAAAAGAACATCGAAGTTTTCGTGTTGCCAATGACGTAGGCGTAAGGAGTGAAAATTGTTTCTGCCGGTAAAAAGGCATTTAAAACTAAACATGAGAATATCGTTGAAATTGTATTCTGAGAAAGCCGCTCAAAATTGTTTCAAATTTAGTCCATTTGAAGTGGTTTGAAGGTATAAAGAGGGGGGGGGGCTTTTTTAGTCACCACACTGGAGGGAGCTCTCTCATTGGTAGATTTCAACGACTGTCACAAGAAATCTTAGCTCACAATTTATTTGTAACCAGTGCTAGAAGCACTTTTCATATTAAAGATGAACAAATCGTCTGCACGGAGGACAAGTCATCTGATAGTTGTTCGTCTGATGTGAATTTCGAGACGGATATTATACGACTTTTCCGTGTAGACAAACAAATTGTCTTTAAAAAATAGTCTGAAAATAAAAGAACAGATAAATCAAATGACTTGTACGTTAAAAATTTTGTCAGTCACGTGTCATACCAGGTTGCTTGTCCCTCAAAGACGACTTGTCCGTCTAAGGGTGTCAGGACACCTATTATGTAATTAATAAATAAATGTTTACTTACCTTGTTTTGATTGTTGTTGTCTTCTTTGTTTTGTCTCTCCAAGCCTTGGTTTTTTATGAGCAACATTTCAACCGACCTTGGCCTAAACTGGGCCCAACCTCTTTTTCGAACCTAAATCCCTTGTATTCCTGTGTGAATGTGTGTTCGGCTTGCGGTTTAAAACCTATTCTTCTGCGAAGGCGCACATGCACACAGGAATACAAGGGAGTTAGATTCGAAAAAACTAAATGTGAACGGCGAAAATAAACTCCCCAACGACCCTGAGGACACCAGCGACTGAGTTTTTGCTGTTCACATTCAGTCTTTTGGGTCGTTCGTCCCAACGACCACAACGACTCCAGCGACTGCAACGACCTTATGTGAACCAGGCTTTAGTGTGAAAGGAGCTAATATAGCGGAATGCCGATTTATGAGCACCGACGATTTTTCGAAATATGTTCTTATTTCCTTCAATGTTCAAAAAAGTCAGGGTCGACTGTATTTAACAAATCACTTTCCAAGACAAAAATCCATGGTGAATTGAGAAGAATTAATTGATTAAAACTTTTCAAACCTACCTTTCTAATTTGTAGCAGATCGTCAGACTGCTGCGTACACTTCTCAAACTCCGAAAGCAACTGATTCAAATATTGCTTACGAGACTTCCTTGGCATCGCATAACTTGTATGTTGATTATAGTAATTTTCGCATGGCGCTCTCCTGCTTGGTTCTTCCCATGCCGTACGGCGGCCTGTGCTGTATGGTTGTGTTTCAGGAATTTTGTCACTGCAGCACCAGCTTCTCCGATGCATCGTGACAGAGAGACCACCACACTCTCGCCTGGCCTAAAGCGTCTTGGTTCACCTCGACTTTGACCAACGAAACAAAACAGTACACTTTGCAGCAGGCGTATGATTCGGCCTAAATTCTTGATATGACGTCAGATTGTTTTGCGCCTCTATTTGCGAATATTTGTTTTATTTTCTTTGCTTGTAATTAAATTTGTGCAAGCATCGAACAACCGCTCTCGCAACAGATCATAAGTAATCCATTTGTGAATTCCCCAGCCATTTTGAAGAGCTCAGTCCTCCCCAGCTCAGTCCTCAAAAACTTTGATTGGTGATTTTCGATCTATGTAAGCTGATTCCAGAGTAGGAATTTTCAAGAAATCCCCTATATCTCGCGAAGCACCCCAACAAAAAAACACCAAGTACAGTCAGTCAGTTATTTGTTTTAAGTGGGCTGTCAGGATTCTCTAGCTACTTAAAGCTAATTTAGGCCCACTATGCATGCCGCATCCAGGCATGGGACCCCTAGTTTAACGTTCCTTCCGAAGGAAGGCGAAGTGAGTTGCGAGGTCAGTCCCCGGGTCAGGCCTCCGAGGTCACCCATCCGGAATTTGACCTCACTCGACCGAGCTTAACTTCAGTCACCTGATGAAAACTGTATAAGCCGCTCGGCTACTCACCCCATAAAATTTAGGTTTTTAGCTAAAAATCAAATCATCAATCTTAAAAATCGGACAATTTCAATTTATCGGACAATTTAGCGTACGATTTATCGTGGCTAGTCGAAAGTGGGTACTTTTTTGACACACCCAGTAGAAATCAAGAAATTCTCATTGTTGAATTTTTTGCAAGTGAAACTTGCTCCATCATCTGATATCTTCATTCCAAGTTAAACAATCTTCTATCAGTCTGTGAACGGTTCGCGCCTTTTAAGCACAAAATCCCAATTTCACATGTTTTAGAAAACAATACATTTTGGAGTCACAACGTACTCGTAATTAAATGTTTTTTGGGATGAGCTATACCGGGTGTCCTAAAAAGATGTATCGGCGTTTTCAATCGCAAAATTTGGTTTTGCTTCTTGTCTATCGTTTTCCTTTTAGTTGTATCAAAGGCCAAATTATTCTACCGGGTGAGTCAGAAAAACACTCCCCGTTTGAAAGGCCCCTGCTCCCTGGATATCGAGGCTATAGTATTGGTAAATATATTGTTTAATAGTGGACCTGTTCAAATAAATTCTAAATTTTACCAGACTGAAATCGGTCACTCCCTTCTGAAATTAGGATGGATTTTCTCAAGAAAGCCCCTCCAAGAAACCTTAAAAAACGGCATGAAATCACGACCAAATTTTCGTCATATTTCTGCCTAAATAGCAATGACTTGTACATGCTTTAGCACGTTTTATCCCTTGGGGAGGATGAAAGTGCCATCCCTGGAAACATAACAACAATGTTCTCGGAGATTTTATCCTCCCAAGAGGATAACACGTGCTAAAGCACGTGCAAGTGTGCAAGTCATTGCTGTAAGGCAGAAATATTTGGAAAATTTGCTCGTGATTTTAGGCCTGTTTTGAAGGTTTCTTGAAGAGGCATTCTCCAGAAAATCGCTCACAATTTCAAAACGGAGAGGCCGATTTCAGTCAGGTAGATTTTAAATCATATTTGAACATGTCAACCATTACATAATGTATTTGTCAATATTATCGCTTTGATATCCAGGGAGCAGTGGCATTTCAAACGGAGATTGTTTTTTCTGACTCACCAGGTAGCAATAATAAAAATTGTGCAAAATTATGCGAAAGACTTTGAAATAGTAGCTTGAAACCTAATATTTTGAGCCACAAGCTTTAGAAGAAATTGTAAATCTTGTCCAGGATTCTTAATATCACAATTTCACATTTGACTTTCGATTCGAACATGATCAGAAGATTAATTTCTAGCACAATCAACCATGTCAAATAATTGGAAGGGACAAAAAAGATAGATTTGTTTAAAATTCTGTGCAATTTCGTAGTATGCTTCAAAATCAGGTAGCTAATAAAACGTCAGAATTGGAAGCCGTTGATTGATAGGATAATCATAGACTTATTACATCGTCGTAGTTTCGCTCCTTGCCTGAACTGATACATCGCTACAACTATGACTCATGACCTAACTGTCAGTTAAGGCGGATAATCTCCTATCCTAAGTCTAATTTGATCTTTCATGCAACACATCAAAAAGGAAAGTTTACATCAATTGGATTTTCAAATTTTGGTAATTTTTCAAACGCCAATACATCATTTTGGACAGCAGGTATTTGGAAGAATTTGAAGAGACTGCAAACAAATAATCATTCAGGGATAAAAATTCCTCGAAACATTTTTCAACTTCTCGAAAATTTCAACCAATTGCAACAAAACATTTGTATTTACATAAAAAGTTTAAATCTATTAGTGTTAGTTAATTTGTAATTTTTTATTACTACAAATTTGTTAAAGTTTGGCAATAGATATGACTTAAACTTGTTGACCTCTGGATTCCCAATTGGGAACGTTTCCCATAAAAAACCAGATGTAAATGAATTGCCTTTCTCCGGTGAACTGTAGACGTTGAAAGTCTGTAGCTCTCAGACCATTTTTCCAAATTCCTATAAACTGATAATGCTTGTGTAGCTAACATATTAACTTAGATAAGAAAATTTAAGCTGTCAAAATCGGTCGCATCGTTCTCATATTACAAGAGATTTTATGAAAATTCTTCATCTCAAAATCCTCCAAAATAGGACTAAAATCCTTGACCAAATTTGCTAGCAATTTAGCCCCATAACTATCATAATCAAATGCTATCTGTCTATCTTGTGGCTCAAACAATTACTGGGTATACAAAGAGTCTACTGTATAATCGCATTCACTTGGGACCGTCATTCAGCCTTTATTGGTCTATTTTCAATTATCATGATGCTGGAATGCTAGCAAATTTGATCAAGGATTTTAGCCCTGTTTTGAAGGATTTTGAGATGCATTTTTATAAAATCGATTTTAATTTGAGAACGATACGACCGATTTTGACCAAAAAAAATTTTATCTTAAGTTGATATGCTAGCTACACAGGTATTATCAGTTTATAGGAATCTGAAAAATTGTCTCAGAGCTACAGGCTTTCAAACATCTATACATTTTTCTGACTCACCGGGTACTTCAAATATTTTCTTGTAGGGAGAGTAGGGTCAACAGTTAGTGACTAACAACAGCAACAGAACCTTGTTAGAACATTATGGATTGGTTGCGAAACCATATCAAAAGAGTCTAAAATACTCCGAAATTTTATTAACAAAACTCTCGCCCTATATCGCTATTGACCGAAAATTACATCAACATCGCCACTTTACGAGAATAGGCCTCAAATCTTTAAAAATTATTAAAAATTAAACATTAAAATGGCTATTACATCTTTCTTTGGACACAATGGCTTAGTTGGAACCTTAGGTATATTGTTGTAATTCTATCGTGAACTTTTTTTTTTTATTTTGCTTCTTGTCAAATCACAGCATTTTTTATATACTAACAAGCTTGAGGTTGTGAGGTCATAAAATTTTTAAGTCGTAAACCAGAAGAGCGATGGACTTCTGCTTACAAATCCATTTTCAGACCATCCTAAAAGATAGTTTTTGTGAAGATTTTAACGCTTTCCTCAATTAACTTAGAAGGCATGATGTTTACGAAATTTGTTCACTGAATTCTTTTCATATTAACAAGCACGCTGTAAATTTGAAAATAACCAAGATAGCGTAAGACTTCACGGTAGAATTAAAATGTAGGACCTAAAGTTTCTTCAAAGCCATTCTATTCATTCATTCATTCATTGCTTTATTTTAAGTAGGCTGGAAAGATTTCTAGCTATATTACAGCTAATTTAGGCCTACTATGCATGCCGCATCCAGGCATGGGACCCCTAGTTTAACGTCCCTTTCGAAGGACGGCGAAGTGAGTTGCTTGGTCAGGCATCTGGTAGGGTCACCCATCCAGATTTTGACCGTACGCGACCAAGCTTAAAGGACATCTGTCTCGATCATAATTGGCTGAGATTAAAAGAGGGGATTAAAAATTTCTATGGCAGGATTAACAGAAAACAATTGGAAAGAGATCATTTCACGAATTGAACTGCATTTTTATCATGCGAAAAAGTCAAAGAGTCTAGGCTCTAGCTCTTTTCCTTTGTCTAAGCTTTGTTCTCTAAACCAATCACCTGCGAGACAGAGCTCCTTTAACTTCAGTTACCTAACGGAAACTGTATAAGCCGCTCGGTCACTCACCCCTCATCCGGAGACAGATGTAACAGCCATTGAAACTTGATTGACACTAGAGTAAAAACGTCTTAGAAGTGCATTAAAAATGCGACAGGAAAAGGTAGAAATTACTTTGCCTCAATTTGAGATTTCGTCGGAGCCTCTAAAGATGTCCTAACGCATTTGGATGGAATCAGAAAGCTTTTAGATTGCTCTGCTTGTAATTATATACTTATTATCAGGACAAAGAAAAATAAGTGCCAGTATATTGTTGAACATATTCTCTAACTCAATACAGCGTTCAACGATCTGCGAAAGGCCTCATCAAGTTGTCCAGAGTGATTGCCCTTTTCTCGCAGCTTCGTTTAGGCCGTCTTTCTGATTCTCGAAGCGGAAACTGACCGGTTGCAAACGTGGCCTCGTTTTCGTTTTACGTTTTTTCTGTATGTTTTCAGAAGCGATAACTCACTTAAAAAATGCGTTTATAATGAGTTTAGAAAGATTCATTATTCCAATTCTAACGCATTTTTACTCCAGTGTGAACCCAGTATTATAATCCTAACATTTCAAGATTCGAACTTTAGGCCATTTAAACTATTTTTTTCAAAGATTTGAAGCCTGTGTGCTCGCTTTACACGTTATCTCACAAAATATTTCAACTTTTCAACATACCATCTAAAATTGGTAATGATTTCGGTACCATCTAAAATTGGTAATGATGACGAGCGTGTCCACGTGCAGCGTGTTTTTTCTTCTTCATTGGTACCCTGTATTCTTCTTCAGGGGGTCCAATGACTAGTGGTCTCTTGTTGCTGGATGATGCATGTGTTTCAGCTTGAAAAAAACAAATTAAAATTATTCAAGATTTTTATGAAACATTTACACCCCATTCACACTTGAAAGTTAAACCAGCTCAAACTAAACCAGGTTATCGAATGTTGCCTCCTAAATAGTCAATCGAACAAATCGAATGTATTTGATATTCCAATCGAAGTTGCAAATAATGGATAGCCAAAGAAACAATGCGGTGTTTGAGTGTTTTCTTTGCTCTGTTTATAGACAAGCCTATTTACCATTGCACATTCCCTTTAACTCGTGAGGGAGTTGAGATGTACTTGCGGATTACTCCTATAAAGAAGTACTATATAATTTAATCGAGGGTTTTAGGCCCTTTTTCAAACATTTTCAAGATAAGGACTTTTGCAAGTCTTAATTTACATACCGGGTGTCCCAAAAAAAAGGTAACGGATTTGGTTGGCTCCAGCAATGTGAATATAGCTTTGATCGATGGCTAATCACTCTCAAAATGTTCCTCGATAGTTAACTTGAACATAGATACCTCGTTTGTTGGTATTGGTGCTTTGAGAGCAGAGATATTGATCTTGATAGCTCAAATTTGTACCCACGTGCAAACCAGAGCTTTGGCCTTTTGGCCTAAGCAAATTCTTGAGGCACAGCGAATAAATCAACGATATCCTTCATAAAATTTGAAAAATATTACATCTTATTACATTCTGTTTGCCAAAAATCATCCCCCAGTCACCCAATGGGCAGTTTTTTTATTGTTCTTTAATTTCAGTTTTTAATTTCGAGATGCCTCAAGAACTTGCTTAGGCCAAAAGGCCAAAGCTCTGGTTTGCACGTGGGTACAAATTTGAGCTATCAAGATCAATATCTCTGCTCTCAAAGCACCAATACCAACAAACGAGGTATCTATGTTCAAGTTAACTATCGAAGAACATTTTGAGAGTGATTAGCCATCGATCAAAGCTATATTCACATTGATGGAGCCAACCAAATCCGTTACCTTTTTTTTGGGACACCCGGTATATTTCCAGTGCTCAGAAAATATAACAAAAATAACAAAATATGCTTCAGCCTTTCGGCTATCAAGCAAAGTCTGATCCATTCCAGTTTATCCGGGAGCCTTCCTGGTACGAATTTTTGAACGCCTAAACTTTTTGGAGCATCAGATAAACTTACTTGATGTGCCTTGTTTTGTTATCTTTTCTGCTGCTCTTTTCGCTTCTGATTGTAATTCTCTTACGGCCCTATCGTCATCTTCCTAAAGGACGAAAGAGTCTAGTTAAGCAGGGATGGCTCAGTGGTGGCGGGCTGCCATACCAATCTCAACGTAGGTGGTTCGAGTTTCCCGCCCTGGTAAACCTGCTACCCAGAGACCCTGAAGGAATCATGATGTGTGATCACATCGAGTGGAAGGGCCATGACACTGCTTCGATAAGCTCACCTTTCTACCCAACCTCGTTCCCATGACCCAAAAGGAGGCTGCTGAATCCAGCATCAGCTTTCTACCAGGCCTCATTAAAAGTATTCTGTGCCTGCGAACAAACGATTGGGAAAAATGTGCCTGGAATCAAATCATTCTGAGTACAGTAAAGATGCCAGCAACAAATGTGAAATGATATTTTGTGCTTGAGAGCGGCGCTCGTGCACATTAATGAGGTCTGTTTTCTACCTTCGGATGCTAGGTAGAAACAAGAAAAATAAAGAACAAAATTTAATCAAGCAACTGAACGATTTGCTAGATATATAGTTATCCAATACTGGTGACATCAAATCCTAACAATTATCCATCTAAATATTATACTTGGACTTTAGACTTGCGAATTTCAAATTAATCTCCCTGGAAACATTCCACAAACGAGAACGTTCCTTCTAGCTATCTTCGCAAGCTCAAACAGTTTCTCGAGATATGAGATAGAGTTTCTGCCACTTTACAATTTTTTAATACAACTTGTTCAAAATATTGCCTACGTGTTTGAACTGAAAAGGCGTCGTCATAAAAAAAAATGACTTTTAGATATTGAGAAACGGACGATTAGAGAAGTGATTTCATGATAAAGAAACTTTTGATTAGATATATTTTCACGTAAAGATAAAGCCCGCACAGAGAAAAGTTTAGCGAAACTTTCTTCGTTCTTTATTCAAACCTGCTTACCTTCGGGTCTGTCCATAATGAACACTGTGTGCATACATTACCTTGAAATAACAAAGAAAAGTAATATTATAATATCCCAAGCGTTACTCATGATTCTAAGAGATTTCTGAGGCAAGTATTCCGAAACCAGAAGACCCAACAAACTTCCGAAACCAGAAGACCCAAACGACTTATCTAAACGTTTCGATATTCATCTAAAAACCAAGATTACAAACAGAGTAACAAAATGTAAACAACCTAACAAACCTAAAAACCTTACGTTGGAATTTTCTCGCGGAGGTTAGCAAAAATATCTCAGATTTTTTGCACCTATAAGAGCCATTCATCGACAAACGTATTTTTGCGCCTAGGGAAATATTCCAAAAACATAAAGTCTACCTCACATTATATGTCAGACGAGACTTCCGATACGCAAAATTACTGAGCGAAACACTTTAATTGCTTTTATTAAGGAACATTTTCGCCTGACATCTTACGTGAACCAGACTTTAGAAACAAAAACACACCAAAGCAAGACAATAAGTCATTACGGATCTCAGTTTCCAGTTCCTACGATTTATTGATTTATCATCATCATAATCATTACTTCATAAATTATTTTCAGTAAGCTGGAAAGATATCTAGCTATATTGCAGCTAATTTAGGTCTACTATGAGCAGTGCCTACCGCAACCAGGCATGGGACCCCTAGTTTAACGTCCCTGCTGAAGGACGTCGAAAAGTTCGAGTTTACGTCACAGTTGAGTTAAATTTCTCGAGTTTGAGTATTGTTCCAAAATCGTTGCTTTCTAATAAATTGAATTATTCATTAGTCAGTGTAGCATAGGTACGTCATTGTGTAGATATACTCACATAATTTGCCTGGGTCTCTAGGGTGGCCACAGAAGTGACTGTAGTCAATCTATAAGGAAGAGTAGATGTTAAATTCAGTAAATTAAAAGAGATGCATTGAAGTCTATTTCAAAAGATTTGGGACTTTATTTTGAGCATTAGAAAAAGAATGCATTCTCGGCGACGCACGGACTACACAGTGAAGCTGAATTCACACTTGAAGTGTCGTTCTTGACGCATTCCAGATGACAATGAAGTGCGGCAATGCGACACAGTTGGATTAATTCAACTTTGCCGCACGCGCAGTATCGTATCGCAAAATCGCCTCAAGTGTGAATTCAGCTTGAATCTTTGGTGGCATCGAACCGAACATTCATAAGGCAGATCATGAGGTTTGAAATTTGAGTATTTAACCACAATACATTGCTGGTCTTTACCAGAATGCAGTGCTCGGATCTCGGATATTTAAAGTCTAGTTAGGACAGGCATGCACACAAAAATGAAATCTGTTGTCGTCGTAAGCTTTGGTACAATCAGGGTATTAATAATCACAATACTGTTCTTAGGCCTACATTAACGAGAAAACCAACATATGAACATGAACATATGAACATATGAACAGATTTCATTTTCATTTTCCTTAGGATCCGACGAAATAGTCAAAAAGTCTGAGCACAAGCACCTGGGACTAACTCTCGACTCTAATTTGAATTTTGAAAGTCATATTCGAGAAGCTAGCATAAAAGCAAGAAGAGGCATAGGAATGATCAGATTTCTTTCAAAATATGTGTCTAGAAATGTGCTCGATCAGATATATAAGCTCTATGTGAGGCCCCACCTGGACTATGGAGACATCATATACCATAGGTATGACCCTGAAATGCAATCTGGGTTCACACAAAGACTGGAACATATCCAATATTCAGCTGCCCTGGCTGTTACTGGAGCATGGAGAGGTACGAGTAGACAAAGACTCTACGAGGAATTGGGTTGGGAAAACTTATATCAGAGAAGAAGGTATAGACGGTTGTGTCATTTTTTCAACTTAAAAAAGTCACAATCCCCTTATTACTTGTTTGCTGAAATCCCGGATGAACGTCAACTTACCTACAATCTTAGAACAACGCGTGTTTACAACCAAAATATTGGACGAACCACCCGTTTTTCAAATACTTATTTCCAAAATACTCTTTTTGAATGGAATATGCTTGATGATGACATAAAAGATTCTGCAAGCCTTGCTGAATTCAAACGTAAACTACTTGCAGTCATAAGACCATCAGGAAAGTCTACATATAACATTTATGACATTGAAGGTGTTAGATCATTGACAAAACTTCGTTTGAATTTTAGTGCGTTAAACGAGCACAGATTTCGGCATAACTTTGACTGTCTAAACCCGATTTGTAACTGTGGTACTGGAAAAGAGGACAATGAACACTTTCTCCTGCACTGCCCACAGTTTGACTTAATGCGCACAGATCTCTTTGGTCAGCTCTCAGATATCCCTGCTCTAGATATCAATGATATGGATACAACAGCCTTATGCAATCTCCTTTTATATGGCAGTCCACACTTGAATGTAGTCACCAACAGAATGATCATGGATGCCACTATATCATACATTAAGACAACAAAACGTTTTAAGTGAATTTTGAATGTAAGATGCAGCAGCCTCCCCCCCTGTTCTTTTTGTTCTGTTTTGTACATATTGTAATGGTTAGTTTATTGTAAGTGTCTCTCATAGTGGGAACACGATGACCTTGTGTCTTTTCCTGCTATGAGAGGCACAGTTAATTGTAAATAGTAGTTTATATTTTAAATTCTTATGTTGATAAAAAAAAAAAAAAAAAAAAAAAAAACATATGAACAATTCGTGATAGCAACACCACGAACCTCGAGGGCTAAAAACAAAAAATCAACTTACCCGTGGTTTGCGACATATGTAGCACATTTTCGTTCCACAGCGGCATGTCATCTAAGAGAGAAACATTTCAAGCTGAAGTTAAAGAACGTTGCCACGGTATTAATACTTCCAAATACGTTCCTAAAGCCGTATTTATAGCCATGAAGGCCTTTCAAACGAGTCACATGGACTGGTTGTGAAGTGAAGACAATTGAATGCGTAGCATATAACTTATTTCTTTTAACCCTTCCTACCGATATCTGACATTTTCATTTCAATAAGCGGACACGCGATTTGCCTTTCAAGCTTCAAGCTCTTTTTCTAGATTCATGTTTTTAAGTTATTTGACTTCTTACCGTCTTACAGATTTGATTTCTGCTGCCTAAACTAGGATTTTGACTTTTAACTACTTCCTTATTGTTTTTGTAAAATATCAACTTTCAGCGTACATTTACAGGCCCTTGCAGAGGCCTCGAGTGCAGGGGCCTCGACTGCAGGGGCCTCGAGTGCAGGGGCCATGAGTGCAGGGGCCTCGAGTGCAGGGGCCATGCAGTTGCCCGTACAAAGCCCTTTAGCGTACACTACAGGCCCATAGCATCGATATATTTTGCTGAACAAGTTTACCTGTACAAATATGGTTTATCATTATGGCATTATACGAAGCAGATGAGACTACAGAAGACTTAAATATGTTTTATTAACTTCAAGTACCTACCTTGTTGCAACCATCTGTTTTCATAAATCCACAACCACATTTTGAACATGTTCTTATTTTAGCCATTGACATTTTCTCCTCACTAAAGAAACCGAACAAGAACTATTTCAACATGTGTCTTGGATAAAGAAATGCTCTTCAATCTATATGAGTTCTAAGGAATTTTCAAAAACGTTAAATGCCATTCTTAGGTAATTTGCCTGAACTTATATTCCTTAAAGTAGTGATAAAAGGGTGTGTTTGATTGGTACCAATTCTGAAAACGGCAGACTCGGTAGACTCGGAATTTGCGTTTGATTGACTCCAAAATTCTCAAAAAGGTAGGTTTGGTACGTTTGGAAGGCCTTCTGAACCTTCTGCTCCAAAAGGCAGAAGGTTTGGCAGACTTTGTAGAAATTCTCGCTTTCATTAGCAAACCCTGTTGTAATCCGAAACCTATTGTTTCAAGATTTTGTGTTTGATTGGGAAATATATTTCCGTCTCTGCGAAGTCTACTGTTTTCAGAATTTGGTAAGTTTGGAATTATCAATCAAACACACCCTAAGACTTTTGGGGAGGTTTACACTTCGACGAACGGCCACCATTATGGAAATTTTTCCAAATTTTATAGTACGAAATTCTCGACTCCAGATTCGGATTCAGCCATCAAAATATAGACTAGCTGCAAGGATTCTTGTTCCTAGTCTTTGCTTTATTGATTTTTACGATGAAAAAGGGCTGTTAATTTTATAAGGGCTTTGAAAAGATTTAGGACCTTGAGTCCCTTGCTTCCCTGTGTTCTTTGATTTGTTGATGTCACTAACGCAGGGAAGCAAGGGGCTCAAAGTCTAGGATCTGACCAAAAAAAATCTCAGCGGTAATAAAACTTTATAAAATCTAGAGATTTATATCACCGTAAAATGAATAAAACAAGAACTAGGAGCATGAGAACTTGCAGCTAGGCTATATTTTGAATGCTGAATCCGAATCTGGAGTTGATAATTTCGTGCGATGAAATTTGGAAAAATCTCNGCTTTATTGATTTTTACGATGAAAAAGGGCTGTTAATTTTATAAGGGCTTTGAAAAGATTTAGGACCTTGAGTCCCTTGCTTCCCTGTGTTCTTTGATTTGTTGATGTCACTAACGCAGGGAAGCAAGGGGCTCAAAGTCTAGGATCTGACCAAAAAAAATCTCAGCGGTAATAAAACTTTATAAAATCTAGAGATTTATATCACCGTAAAATGAATAAAACAAGAACTAGGAGCATGAGAACTTGCAGCTAGGCTATATTTTGAATGCTGAATCCGAATCTGGAGTTGATAATTTCGTGCGATGAAATTTGGAAAAATCTCCATAAAGGCTGATTTCCAGTCCGTGGAATTTTCCGAGCGGGCGGAATTTACACAATCAAAAGTCATTCAACCTTAAATTTCTATTCAATTGCAAAGCGACATTTTCTGTCGTAAACAAAAGAATTTCCGCCCACTCGGAAAATTCCACCGACTGGAAACTGGCCTTAATGGTGGCCGTTTGTTGAAGTTGTGTATTTCTAAACTCGCATGTCGCAAATATGTCCAGAGTTTACTTACTATGATAATCTCAAGTTTGTCTGCTCTTTCTTCTCAACTTCATTACATGGTATACCAAAATGCTCAATCCAAGGCTCTTTGCAATAACGACAGCTTTCCTGCGCAGGTAAGAGATATCATTACGGTATTAAAGGAGTCAAAAACATTTTCAGCATTAGCAAAAATGTAAAATCGTGATTTTTCGACGAATTTCAATAAAACGTGTGTTTTGAACAGGCTTACAGTTGGAGGTGAAAACTAATTCTCTAATATTTGTCATAGAAATCCAAAGTTACCAACTTACAAGCTCTTCCTGAAAATCTTTAAAAGAACTACATCGATGAAGCTTCTCCCATTTCCTACCGCTATCTACACGGAAATAAGCCAAGTCTTTTGCAAGGACTCGTTTTGATTGCCTACACAGTCATGGAACAGCTACTTGGCGAAAAACTGAAGACGAGGCGAGGCGGTCCTGAGCTACTCTACCGCTACTAAGGCTTAATAGTAACTTAACTTAATGGTTAAATCAAATTATATGTCACCTTGGCTACCGGGATAATTTTATCTATACATGGAACCCTGGGAAAAATTAGGCAACTAAATAAGAAAAGAAAAATTTAACCTACCTTCATGCATTTCTCGTTTTGGCATTGAAACACTTTATCACCTTCTGGCATCTCGGCAGCGTAGTCGCAAAACGGGCATCTGAAAACAAAATTCACACAGCTTTAATACACTACAAATCACAATTGTAATGCCGCAAGTGAACTGCGCAAAGGCTGAAAAATTAGTATTTCCTGAGATTAATAATTTCCTTAAAGTTTGATCATTTTCTTCTATAGTAAAGTTATTGTTTTTGTTTTTATATAGCGCCTTTACTATAATTCAATATTCAAAGGCACTTCACAATTTTTACCCCCTCAGCTCAGGCATTTTTTTCCCCGTGGGGACTATTTTTTACACAGCGTGCAGCCTTACAGTTGGCGCTTCTGATGTTTTTATTGCCTTCATCACTGAGGTACCAAGTTTACACCTTGGTGAGGTGTTGTACCTACGATACCGGGTGTTTCCAGGAGGTCACCCATCCTGTTAATGACCTGGCCCAACCATGCTTAACTTCGGTGATCTAATGTGAACCGGTCTATCCATGGTGGCAAGTCGTAGGCCTAAGTGCGTAATCTTACAAAATTCAGCATAGACATCAAATCTTTAAAAAAGATCGCACAAATGGTTAATGCATCTTTCGTTTGATTTAATGACTTGAAAGGAACTTCAGGTACTTTGCTATAATTGATTTTTGGCAATCTGTGATACCTTGATTATTTTTAAAATTACAGCGTTTTTCTTTACATTGAAAGAATTCACGAAAAGCTTTGAAAAAAATTAAAATCATTGTAAATCCTAAACTGATTGACTGAAAATTAGAGTATACACAAATATCATGACGTTGTTTTAAGTAATCAGTTCAAGATGGATGCAAGATATTCTGTGTTTTCAGCTGAAACAAAGAAGAATACCTTTGAAAGCACAAAAGAGTGGGCCATAAACGTCACTGAGATATCTTCTGATTGGCCTTTCTGAATTAAATGTCTCCTCTGTATTCGGATCTAAGGGGCCGATTACATAGAGCGGGCTAGTCCGGTTAACCGAGATGAAGGTTTTCACCCGGGATCCCGGGGTCAATAGCAGTTACAGTATTTGAGGGACTTTCGATTACATGGGCCCAGTTAGCCGAGATCTCGTCTGCTGCCTACCGGGCTGGAAGTTACACATTCTTCTCATGTAATCGATTAAAGACCGGGCTGGCCCGGCAAAGCGGGCTGAGAAATCTGCAACGCATGCGCTTTATGAACAGATTATACGATATGGCGCCAAATATTTCCCAGCCCGGGCTGGAATTCTCCATGTAATCGTTCAGATCATTTCAGCTCAGCCCTGTTACGCGAGCCAGCCACATGTAGACAGACCCTAACTCGCTATAGCCACATTCCTTGCTGCGCTAGGGAATAACACGAGTGAAGCTTATGTAGCGTGAGAGTAACATACCGAACAAGGTTCGGTAACTCAACCATTTTCAGAGATTCATCTTGTAGTCTTTCTTGGTATTTATCTAACAAATTTTCCGGTAGCACTTTCTTCAATTGACCTGCAAGGAGAAGTTAGTCAATATTCTGTGATAAAAGTTTGAGAAAAACTGTTGCAAGTTTTCTACTAATACTTATAATTCGTTTTTATGTTTTCACTTAGAAACTTCCCTGATACAGTGCATTCTTTAGAAGCACAAACGGACCTTAGTTAGGGAAAAAAACGGGAAAGAAAAACAACGAATTGTCTGCTACTATGGCTACTGCAAATTGCATAAATTTGCTTCTTATATTACGTTTGTTTGTTTGTTTGTTTGTTTGTTTGTTTGTTTGTTTGTTTGTTTGTTTGTTTCAACTTCAACCAAGCATCCGAAGATAATTTTTAGGGAAACTAGGAAGCTGAGCTTATCGAAGCAGTGTCATTGTGCTTCCTCTAGATGTGACCACACCTCGTGATTACTTTAGCCTGGAATTACAAAGACTTGGCAACTCTCCTCACTCTATGTATCAAGTTTGCCAGGGTGGGGATTCGAACCACCAACCTTTCAATTTACAGGCCAGCGTACTGCCACTGAGCCACCCCTGCCGGTTTCCTGGTCAGTTTCCCGGTCGGTGCCCCGGTCGCTCGTTATCAG
Source organism: Aurelia aurita (assembly GCA_004194415.1). Taxonomy (NCBI): domain Eukaryota; kingdom Metazoa; phylum Cnidaria; class Scyphozoa; order Semaeostomeae; family Ulmaridae; genus Aurelia; species Aurelia aurita. The sequence continues at coordinate 632,282 of REGM01000156.1, read as the reverse complement.
AAATTTCAAACACTGAACAGTGCTGACAAAAAATCTTACAGTACGTAGCATAGGACTCAAATCTTTCAAATCTTTAAAAAGGTGGGTGTAAAATTCTATTAAATTTTTCTTTAAATCAAATGGCTTCAAAGGAGCTTAGGGTACTTTGCTGTAAATCTGCCGTGGAAATTTTTTGATACATTGATTATTTTCAAAATGGTGGCGTTTTTATTTTTGTTGAAAGAATTTAGAGAAAATTTTTAAAAAATTAAAGTCATCGTAAATCCTAAATCAATAAAGGAAAGATGATACAATCTTCAATAAAACCATAGTTTATGAAGGTCTACACTGTGGTGGCAAGTAGAAATCTGTCGCTCTTCTGGTTTAGGATTTAGAAATTTGATGACGTCACAGCCTCAAATATAATAAATGCCACCATTTTGCAAATAATCAAGATACCAAAAATTTCCACGGCAGATTTACAGCAAAGTACCCTAAGTTCCTTTCAAGCCATTTAATTCTAAGAAAAATGTAATAGAATTTTACATCCACAAATTTAAAGATTTGAGCCCCATGCTACAGTACGTCTTTTTTTGGAACCAGTCTTCAAGGTTGTCTTAAAGATATAAGTTTGATTAGATAATAATTTGAAATGCAATCGTAGTGTAAACTCACTTATTGGAAGACTGCTATCACACCCATCAGTCATACAAAACATCTGCATCTTCCCTGATCCAAAAATAGCCTCGTTTGCGTATCTTTGGAGGCATTCAGCGCAGAAAAGATGACCCTTGAATAAGATAAACAAACAATTAATCAATCAATCAATCGATAAATCAATCAAAGTGGTATTTAAAATAAATGGCGCTTTTTACTCACTCACTAGGGAAAAGTGGGGCAAAATGGGTCATTGACCCGTTATTGTGCTTTTTTTGAGGAAAACCAGTTTCAATCACGAGGAAAAACAATTTTATTGCAAGTTTACAACCCCGGATATTTGCCTCGACTTTAGAAGCAAAGAATCAGTTTCAGTTCAGTTTTCTAATTTCATTGATAAATATCCCTAAATACATTTCAATACAAATACAACCTTGCATAACCTAAAATAAATAAGATAGTACATTACATGCTACGCAACTACAAAGATAAACTTATACAGCACTAAATAAATTAACATGAGAAGACATTACAAGACAAAGAATGCACCGGGTGCGCAAAAACCCCCGACAGGCCACGGCGAATCACACACCTGACCAACTCCAAAGACCCACGACCCAATCTCCAGTGAAAATCCAGAACCACACTCCAGGACCTTCTGCACATTTCCCAGTCTTCTGTTTCCTTAGCCATAAGACAAGCGAGTCTCTCAAAACCCTCGGTTCCAAGTGACCAATTTGTCCCATGCTGACCAATTTCGTACCACTCTACCCTATACAAGAATTGGCAAGGAGGGAAAGTAAGCATGATTGAGGGAATAACTTCTTACCTCAATACATTGAATCATTTCTTCAAAGACAGCCTCTCCGTAGCAGCAACCACATTCAATCAGTTGTCCTTCCTAATTGAAAAAGAACTGGACTAAAAATTTGAAAATGCTACGTCTTTTTCCTGTGCATTTCTTACAAAGCAAAGTTGAAGGAAGTGCTATTTCTATTTCTCATGAAGCGGGATCTATTGTGCAAGGAAAGGGAGATTTCCAGATCTAAGACCAGGATCCAAAATCTTAAGCTACTGGAGCTCGCAAAAAGTTTCCGAGCGCAAAATCTGCCGATTGCACAAGTTCAAATTGCTAGCCTGGGGGAAGAAACTTTTTTAAATGAATAAACCATACAGGCTTTAAAACTGCTATAAGTCTTCCAGGGCACAGAAGATATAGGTCAAACAGCTCATCTTTAACAACGCCCATATATATATAGTGTGAAATGAAATGTGTTTTTACCTTTCAAGAATTTCTCAAGTCAAAAAATTTGATAACATACTTCCTCATACTGCTGGACATTCAGGGAGAGTGCCAGTGTGTGATCTTTGGCCTGAAATAGAATGTTTCTTATAATAATTCTTAAGGAATGTAGACATCAACGTTAAATAAGCCACAATGTAGTCCGGGTCAAGCAATTAGCGCTTAAAAACAATCAATGGATTTCAGCAAAGGAATTGATACATGTAATGTGGTTTCCTCTTTGTTTTCTAGCACAGGACCGGCTTAATAGGTAAAAAAGCTAGGATTAGAATTTAAACCACACAGAAAAACTTTGCATGAGAAGTTGCAATATCCCTCCTTTGATCAAAAATTCTGCTTTTTCAACATTTCTGTTAATTCCAAAGATGGTATGTTTGTGTTTCTTAAATTCGGGCTTCTGAGGTTTGAAGAAATCCGAAAATTGGCTTTTTCGGCCTACAGATGTTTACCGTAAGATGATATATTGTGCCTGAATCTACAATTGATCAATAATAAGATTACAAGGACTCAAATTTTACTTTATGTTACGTCTTAACTCTTCTATTCTTATGCAACCAATGCAATCAATCAATCAATCAATCAATCAATCAATCAATCAATCAATTCTTATGCAATCAATCGAGTTTACTGTGGTTAGGGTACAAAATGCACCTCATCCGTTCTTTTTATCGATATTTATTTAGTTAGCAAAAAACATAAAAATAGTTAAATTTGAAAGTTAAAAACTACTTCACCAATTGGCACAATTTAAAATAGAATAAGAATTAGAGGAACTGTTGAAATCTGAAAACAGTAAACATAGGTTTAGAGTCCAATATGGCCCGAATTCGGCATAAGGTTCAACTAATTCTGCGATGGCAATTGATATGGGCAGTTAATTTTACATTTTAGTAGGGTAATCACATCAAATCTTGCAATGACAAAGGTAGGATTTGCCAAGGTTTTTGTCCTCTAAATCAAATGATTTCAGAGCCTCATTTTCTATTGTTGAGAACTTGAAGCCGACTGACATTGAAAAGCATACATTTTGACTCTGTTTACATGACATGGTTTTGTTCTAACAAAGAACTGTGCAGGGTAAATTACCACGGTTCTGGTATCAAAGCAGTTGCCACTTTTTGTACCACCAAACAGGTTCGTCTCTATGGAACACAAACCTTTATTCAAGTATCACAACGTAGATAACTCTAGAGATTTCTCATTACCAAAATGTTCTGTACTTGATAAAAATATTCTTACCTCTGACTGTTTTTTCTCTAAATCAACAAGAAACTGAGTCTCCTTTTTCAATGTACGATGCAGTTTTGAACTGATATATCTCTTGGAACGTGGATTTTTCATAAAGGTCAACTTTTTCCCCTTTCCTTCTCCTAAAGACGAAACGTTTTCATTCAAACTAGAAACTTAAATGTATTAGTAGAGGAATGGTTAATCTAAACGAGATTGTCAGTAAGGTGCTTTCTTTCCTTCTGAGATTTGGAATTAGCCAAATATCCTATTTCTTGATATGCCCAAAAACAGCTAAAAATAGCCTGTTCACTATTCTTGCAGATTTTGAATTTTTGATGCCCAACATTGATGGAAAGCATAATTACATTCAAGTTTCTGTATCATTAGAAAACACTACCCGACCTAAGAAAAACATTACTAATCGTTGAAGCATAGGTCAAATTGAACCGATCACTTATAGTTTTAGGCCAAGTCCACACAAGCTAGTTTTCGGGAATTCTTCATTTGAGATTAAGATGATGCATTACGAATTGTGAATAAATTCTCGAAATTAAGTTAAACCCTCAGTCAGGCAACGGAGTTGCAATTTTCAAATCTGTGTTACTGTTTTTTATCACAATTTTTCAAAGAGTGGATACATTTTTCTGATTCATCCAGTATCACTGGTACAATAGTCAGGAAATAGGTAGACTTTCAAATGGGAAGGATTTTATACTCAACAATGTGAAAGGTAGAAAATGATACTCACTGCTCTCGTTAATTCTTTCATTGAGATACTTAAATGTTCTTGCGTATCTACCATAATTCTCCCTTAATGCATATCTAATGTCCTGCATAGACACCTGTGCAAAATAACATAATTCAATTTAACAAATGGCGGAGTGCAACAAAAATATTTTTCAACAAAACGTACATCTATGTAACATAACATGCCGGGTGAGTAAAAAAAAGCAATCACTGTTTGAAAGGCCATTGCTCCCTGGATATCAAGACAATAATATTTTGCAAATATATTATGCATGTGTCATGTTCTTGCCCGGGGGATGGGTCCCCGGGGATGGTCGGGTGATTCCGTTAGAATTCAGCAACTTTCCGGGAGATGTTGCCCCAGGCCCCCGGGATTTTGATGTTGCCGCAGGATGGTTTGTTAAAAGAATAATACAATAAACGAATGATAAATGGGGACTTTACATGACCAAGGGCCCCATACATTGGGCAAATCTTATGCTCTGTTTGGAATTCCCCAACCATCCCCGGGGACCCATCCCCCGGGCAAGGGCATGACGCGTGCATTATTTAATGGAGGACATGTTCAAATCCATTTTAAAATTTACCTGACTGAAATCGGCCACTCAGTTCTGAAATTATCAGGGATTTCCTCCAGAAAGCCCCTTTGAGAAACCTTCAAACAGACCTAAATCACAACCAAATTTTCCTAATATTTCTGCCTTACAGCAATGGCTTTTACATGCTTTAGAATGTGTTATCCCTTTCGGAGGATGAAAGTGTCACCCTGGGAGCATAACAACATTATTCCGGATGATTTCATCCTCCCAAGAGGATAACATGTGCTAAAACGTGTTGAAGTCATTGCTGTAAGGCAGAAATATTAGAACAATTTGGTCGTGATTTTAGGCTTGTTTTGAAGGTTTCCTGAAGGGGTTTTCTCATAAATTCCCTCATAATTTCACAATGGAGTGGCCGATTTCGGTCAGGTAAATCTTAAAATCGATTTGAACATGTCCACCATAAATAATATATTTGCCAATACTATTGCCTTGATGTCCAGGGAGCAGTGGCCTTGCAAGTGAGCATTGTTTTTATCGACCCACCCGGTAGAACAACAGTTTAAATACTAGAAATGATATCAACAGCTATACTTACTGCCTTCTCTGAGAGAACTCACCTTGTTAAATGCATTTGCAAGTAACGACACGCATTGATCTTCATATTCACGATCATGATGCTTCTTTGCTTTGACTGTCAAGTAGTCTTTTTCTGTGTTTTTCTAGAAGAGGAAAGAAGATATATGAAGACCTTGAACTTTGTCACAGCTGCTACGGACATTGTGTGAGATGCGTATGAATACCTAATGAAAAGGTTCTACAACTTCTCTTCTTTTTTCTTTTCTTTTTTTTTTATATAAATTCTCCTAAAATTTACAATTTACTAACTAACAATAACATTACAGAACGACACCACAGGGAGCATGGAAATACATTGCTACCCTTCGGCGATTACATTTAACATAGATACCAAAATAAATACTAAAATAATATTAACAACTACATGAAGAAGAACCGATCTACAGTGAACTCTCTATGCAACGACCCCTCAAGGAAACCATAAATAAGTCCAGAGCTCATTAAACGAAGGGTTCGTTGAACCGGGTATGGTTCAAGGGACCTGAAAATGATTCGTTTAAACTTCTCTTCTGAGTACCTAGTTCTTTTATTTATTTTCATTAGCTTTAGGACCATCCAGAGGAAAGGGCAATCTCATGATAAATCGGAGAGGGACAACGATGATAAAAAGATCATGATTTTATTTTTGACTTTTCATTGACTGTTCCATTTTGATCAAAAGAGACAAATTAGCTTTGCACTACGATCTAACTCAGTCAAAGCTTTCACTAGAAACAACTGTGGCAATGGTGGTTACATTAAATTATTTGAGAACTTACAAGACAGGAGGCCCTGTGCACATTAGCATGATAAGAATTCTTAAGAATCTTCAAGAATTCTTCATATCCTGATAAGAAGTCTTGAGTCATACGAAAGACTGTAAATTTATTAA
>REGM01000156.1:572156-625582 GCA_004194415.1 Aurelia aurita | reverse complement strand
TTCCTCGATAGTTAACTTGAACATGGATACCTCGTTTGTTGGTATTGGTGCTTTGAAAGCAGACATATTAACCTCGAAAGCTAAAATTTACATCCACCTGCAAACCAGAGCTTTGGCCTTTTGGCCTAAACAAATTCTTGAGGCACAGCGAATAAATCAGCGATAGCCTTGATAAAATTTGAATAATATTAGATCTTATTATATTCTGTTTGCCCAGAAGTCATCCCCCAATCACCCATTGGGCAATTTTTTGATTTTCCTTTGATTTCAGTTTTCAATTTTGATGTGCTTTAAGAATTTGCTTAGGCCAAAAGGCCAAAGCTCTGGTTTGCACGTGGGTACAAATTTGAGCTTTCAAGATTGATATGTCTGCTCTCAAAGCACCAATACCAACAAACGAGGTATCAATGTTCAAGTTAACTACAGAGGAACATTTTTAGAGTGATTAGCCATCGATTAAAGCTAATTTCACATCGCTGGAGCCAACCAAATCCGTATACTTTTTTTTTGGGACACCCGGTACTTGGTGAAGCAAACAAAGGTGAGCAGAATGCTTTCAAACAAGGTTTACAGGGCTTGGACATAAAAATTGATGTTGTTCAATGCACAAGACAAACTCTCCTACAAAGGAAATTTGAGTCAGGCCGTCTACAACTCCTCCAGGCAAAATTTAACAGTTCCTTTATTGGCTTGTTCCAATGCACAAAAAGGTTTTATTGGGGCAAGCTTTGAGTGAACAAACATAAGCTCATGATTTGATTTCTGGCAATTTGATTGGTGCTCCAAAACGTTGAAGGAGACAGTCTGTTTTGCAAAACCCTGGGAGGCAATGGAAATATGTAAGGATCCACTGTAGGAAAATGTTCAGGACAATGTCATTTTGCACAATGGAAATTCCATTAACCATAATGAAATGCTGTTATCTATTCTCAAAAGCAAAATCTAACTATCTAACCCACCTTCCACATTTGCTATATGGATTTGCACCTGTTCTCCTGTCTCAGTTTGGTGGTTGTCTGCATTTGAAGCGAAAACAGGGGACTATGGTAAGTAACATCCAGATAGTACAGGCCTTAGATACATTAACAAGTTCAAACAATCTAGCAACCCTTATTATAAAATACAATTTGCAAAAACTCTGCAATCAGTTTGCATTGAGTATGCTCAGGCCTATTGACTCTAATTTTAGCTTAGCTTTGTTGCAAATTTGATGCAAATTAAATGCAAACCCGATTTCTATACTAAATGGAGTCTTTCATTCATCTCAAGAACTCTTCTCTGGACTTGAAGAATTCCCAAGAATTCCTTGAGAATTCTTTTGATGGTAATGTACACAACGCATGTACCATACAAAAATTCATATTTACCTGTTCGCCATGTTATTGCGATCTATTGCATATTCTTTTGTCAGGAAGTCAGCTGCATATTTTTCACACAGATCTGGTACAACTAGCAACTGAAAAGAAACATATGTTTAATTTTTGTAAAAAATTCATATGGCATTTTAAAGAGAATCAACGGATATAAAAGCCCTGCGCGGAAGGGGTCTGGGTATCCTATTATTAGCCTATTGTATTTGATGATTTCTACACGGACGTGGATATTGTTTAGTGAGAGGAACAATAGGGTGCGTAGGAGTTTTCTTTGCCCTATTTATAGATGACCTCCACTTAGCTATGTTGATTCACTTTAAGAAATTGTATAATGCTTTCTCCCTGAGGCCTAGGCCTGAGGAAAATTATGTTTAAGAATATTCTTTGCTCCAAAAGACCCCTCAAAAGACCTCAACCAATTTCGTACCTTTATATATGAGGCAAAAACTTATCAACTCAGAAAAGAACTAATAAAAACTAAAGAAATTGGCCAAAAGAACGAATTTAAAGCCAAGCACTTGTATTCATTTGTGACACTTTGCTCAGGCCTTTTCCTCTTAAGCGGAGCAACAAGCCTTGTAAGTATTTTTTCATGTGTGTACTACTTTCAAAAATCAAACATGTTTTGATAATTTAGTTCATTCATAGCACTTGGCTTTCCATTTGTGCTGAACAAAGCATCTTGCTTACAGTCTGGCAAGGGACAGCATGCACGGGAGTGGTCACATGACGCAAATGCACATGCTTTCTTTTGCCTGACTGCAAGCAAGATGCTATTGTCCATTGCACATAAAAGCAAAATGCCGCAATGAAGAAGCATATCAAACCTGTTTGATTTTTTAATTAGTGCACGAATGAAAGAATGCTCACAAGATTTTGCTTCACACAAGGGGAAAAGGCACAAGCAAATTGTCATAAATGAAAGTTTGCTTTAAGCAAGACTCTCTGCTGTGTGCCTGGCTTAAAGGGATCAACTCTCTTATACTTACAACTTGTGTCACAGCTGCTTGAATTGGATCTTGTTTTGGTGGTGTCTGCTTCTTAGGGACAACTCTTTCAGCGCTACTTGTGGAAGGCATATTGTTTGTATGAGTCTGAATTTCAGGTTTGCTTGTCTTTCCTTTTGGTGGAATTGTTTGAGGTACATTCTTAACAGCAGTTTTGGTGGGCAAGTTTTGTGGTGTAACTCTTTGAAACACATTTTTCTCTACATGTGGTTTTTGGAAAGAATTTGTAGAGTTAGCTGAAGTATCAAATCTGACAGGAATCTTCTTTTTGTTTTCCATAGGGACAACTCTTTCAGCGCTACTGGTGGAAGGCATATTGTTTGTATGAGTCTGAATTTCAGGTTGCATCTTTGGTGCTGGCAATTTGACTGGTGATAAATGATCAAGTTCTATCACTTCTATTTTCCCTGCGCCATTTTGAATTTCAGGAATGCTACTGTTCATTTTAGGTTTGCTTGTCTTTTCTTTTGGTGGAATTGTTTGAGGTAAATTCTTAACGGCAGTTTTGGTGGGCAAGTTTTTTGGTATAACTCTTTCAAACACATTTTTCTCTACATGTGGTTTTTGAAAAGAATTTGTAGAGGTAGCTGAAGTATCAAATCTGACAGGAATCTTCTTTTTGTTGTCCATTCTTAATTGAATACTGTTGTCTGAATCAGTTGATGCAGAAGGAGAATTTGGCAAAGAACTTGAAGTATCCGATCTCAGATAACATCCTTTTCTGTGTTCAAATCCCATATGATCATAATCTTCATTTGAATCATAGCTGTCATCATCTGTGGCAGGACGAGGACTCCTTGATGATGCATTACTGTTTGAGAAATCTTCATAATTATCATCATCATTGTCAACAAACATCATATCAAAACTTTCTCCAAAGAAATCTTCAGGAATCAGTATGCTTTCATCAGCATTGGACTTTCCATTGTTCTTTGCACCATTCACCTTATTAGCTTTGCCGCCATTTTTGTTAGGCCCATTATTCGCAGAAACTGGGAATTTAGGCCCATCTACTTTCATATCAATTCCAGCAAAATTGCGTCTATCTAACTCATTACGCCAGTCATTGTTAGCATAGCTCCTAATGTCATTTAATGTTTCCAGCGGCATGTCTAACAGATAATCAATACAAGTCGGCAAAAGAATCGCAACAGTGATTGGCTGGCCTTGGTTGATTTGGCCTTGTCTAACAATTTCTATCACATTTCTTACAGTTTCTTCGTCGAATTGCGGAAACATTGGTGTTATTTGCGCCAACAAGCCATTTTCAATTTCATCAGGCATCTTTCTTACCTCGCACTTGGGAACTTGACTGTATATTATCCAAAATCTTCTGTTGAAATGAAACACAAAATCACGTCGACATTTTCTTCTCGATTTCGCGCGCCTTCTTCTTCCTGCCAAGGCGCGAAAGTGCTACAGTGCTTCATGTAAATTGGTACAAGTTCCTTCACAGTGCTGCTTTGATTTTGCAGTGCTACCCCGCAACGCTTTTACCCACTGTATCTGTAAAATGATGATGTAAAAAATGATGTAAAATGTAAAATGATGATGATGATGTATCTTTCGATCTTTTGTACAGAACTTTTTTGTTGAAAAACCGAAACACTCAGATCACAAAATTGTGTAAAACTACCGGGTGTATCAGAAAAAACGGGCCATTTGCCAGTCTGGTTCCCTGACGTCATTTTCGACTAAGGGGACTGGCCTCCAGGGAAGAAGTCTCAAACCAGGCGTCGATGTTGAGCTCATCTATCTCCTCCACAATTCAACCCCTTTTCTTAACAAAAAAACGCGTTTATCTCCTCCGCAACATCGACGACTGGGAACCAGGCTGGCAATTTGCAAAGTGCCTCTGCGGTGGCGACTTGAGTCTTACAAATTCATGGTATCGATTTTCTGAAACTTGAACTTAATGCTTTACTTATATTTGCCAATGAAATGGATTCGTTGCTCTATGTTACCCAAATTTGTTGACCAGTCGATGACAGACGGTCTCGATTTTCTGATACATCTCAATTCTTTAAAATTCCCAAATAATAAGTTTGCTGTTGTTTTTGTTTGATTTTTCAGGAAAGTAATATTTTAAAAAGCTAGAATTAATTATTTTTACCATGCAATTCAGTGGCGTGCTGGGGATGAAATTGCAAGGGGGCAAAAGGTAAAAATGGCGCCCCTTCTTAATTATCTTTAAAATTTCGTAGGTGTAGTTAGTTTTATTTATCATCTTCCGTGCATGAAATAAGTTTGGAAATTCATGAGGACAGAGGTTTAGTTTTCTTTGTTCATGGACTCGGTGGCGGCGGCAGCAAAAAGATACCTCCCATTACAGACCATACTGACAAACGATGTACAAGAGTCTTGTAGAGCCGTACTTTCGATATTGTTCTCCTGTTTGGGGTAACTGTGGTATTATGGCTCTTCAGAAATTACAAAAGTTGCAAAATAGAGCAGCTAGGATAGTTACAAATAGCCCCTATGACGCTTCCTCGCAGCCTCTTATTAAACAGCTTGGCTGGCTAGATGTACAACAAATGATAGACTTTGAAACAACAAAAATTGTTCACAAGTCACTGCACAATGAAGTGCCTGTTTATCTGCAAGGTCTGTTCACAAGAGTCTCTGATACATGCGTCAGGGAATTACGCAATTCCAAATTGGATTTGAACCTTCCGCTGTTGAAAACATCCCTTGGTCTAAAGAGCTTTTCTTTCAGGGGAGCCAAACTATGGAACAAACTAGGATCTGAAGCCAAAACTACAAGTAGCTTCTCTGCTTTTAAGAAAGCTGTTACGTGATCCACGATAATATTTCGACTTTACGTTTGTTTACTTTATATATGAAACATTGTAAATAGTTAGTTTAGGTTTTCTTTTGGTTTAGTTAACAGGGCAAGCTGTAAAGCAGTATTTATATATATTGATGTTTTTACCCTGTATAAAGAATTAAAAATGAAAATTAAATGAATAGTGGAAAAAAGTCAGCATTGGGGGTTCCGGGGGCAGGGCCCCTGGAAAATTTTTCAGGGCCACGCCCTTTTACTGCTAGGAAACGCCCTTTTACCAATAGGGTACGCCCTGTTTGCAGCTAGGGAACCCCTTTAATAGCCTGTAAACATTAAGGAGGAATGAGGCTGTCAAAATCTTGGGAGTCACCAGTCAACAAATTTATAAGAATTTCTACGAAACAATAATTGCAAACAATGCTGGCTAGTTTAATTAAGATGAAACACTAGAGGCTCAACTATTAACATCAAATTTAAATAAATAGTATTGTTGGAATGTTTTAAAAAAATTCTCGTCGTTCACTAACTAGTTGGCTTAGGCGCCTTCGGCGCCCCTATAAAGATGAACATTCACTTTGGCGCCCCTCGTATTTGATCGGTGCCCCCTGCCCTGCCCCCTGCCAGCACGCCACTGCCATGCATCATTGTTTGCATTAGTTGAATCTGTTCAGCAACATGATACACCGCACCGCAAGTTGGCAAGAATGATATTCTTGTTACTCATAAAGATACCCTTCAATGAGCCCCCCCCAATAGTACCCCTTGATAACGGAATCACGCCTCTATTTTTCGTTTTTCACGCCATCACGTACGACGTATAAAACAGCATTTTCACGATAATACGTTGTAAAAATTTTAAAATGCTGTAGTCTGAAAGGTGTTTTTATTTGAATACATTACTGGCAAAAACAGAAGATCAAATTTGTCTAATTTCACCTTTGTCCCAAAATGGGTTTTTTGGGCAGCAACATCGTACTCTTGCGATAAAGCAAACCGGTCTTTTTTTCACAATACCTTTGGACAAACATGGGGTCAAAAATTTTACAGTACTTGCCCGCCCCTGAAATTACAAATAAATACACCATGGACTTTGGGGGTGGTTTTACATGGGTTTCTGCGAGCGAACCGAGAAAAATCAGGGTCCGGAGTCTTCTTGCCCCTGGAAATTTGTTTGAGACCACGCCTTTGAACGTCGAAAAACGCCCCTTTATGAAAATTAGGTATTTATCTTTTTCTTCCGACATGCGAGTAGCACGATGCATTATTTTCAGTTAAGGTTACTGTAACCGTTTTCTAGGCACAAATCACCAAAATTTCGCCTTCTCTAGACCAAAATCGCCAAAATTTTGGGTTTCTAGACACAAATTAAGAAAAATTTTGCCTTTCCTGAACGAAAATTGCCAAAAATCATACCCTTGGCTCCCTTGGCTAGACTAGCAGTCCGAAAAAGTATACCCTTGAGGGCGGCACATCCCCAGGTAATTTGGCAACCTTGTGCTTTTTTTTGCCCTATTGTTTCGTTAGCCAGTAAGGATTTGGTGCCTACCTTTCAGAATATAACAATCCTGGCCAGTGGCGTGGTGGCCGGGGGGGCAGGGGGTGCACGTGCCCCCCCAGCGACGTGAAAAGATGGGGGCGCTGAAGGCGCCCAACGTTTTAAGAGGGCGCAAAAAGCCCGAACGTAAGCTTGGTTCAGACTAAAGTGAAATAGCGTTAGAATGCATTGGAAATACGAGGAAAAAGTGTCGAACTTACTTTGTCTCAATTTGAGATTTTATAGGCTCCTTTGAAGATGTTTGGAAATTTGATGGAACCAAAAAGTATAACTCTCTAAAAATGTAAAGTAATTACGTTTGGAAGCAATAACTCACTAAAGATGCGTTTAAAGTGTGCATAGAGAATGCTCTCACTATCACAATTCTAGCGCGTTTTTGCTCTTGTGTGAACCATTGGAATATCTTCCACAACTGATTTTCTTTGAAGAAATCAAACAAGCCTGGTGCATGTGGGAAAATAGAATCGAAGGTGCTGTGGGCTTCTGTCTTCAGGAAGGGGGTTTAGGAATTTGATATCATTTGTACATTCCTTGCCTCAATGCAACGACATTAGTGTATCAATCGTGTTCTTGAAGCGGAACATTTCACTCTGAAGTTTCATTCTCTTGGGATTTAGAATGACTAAATCTACTTTCGCCGGGCCAAAGCCCCGTGAATATCAATTTTCACCAACTGTGCGAAAGAGAAAGACTGTTTACGTGTGAACCACTCTCCTTCGCAGAGGCTGTATTACCGGCCTTGGTCCTTCAGTAATACAGCCTCTGTGAAGGAGAGTGCGTGTGAACACTCAACTCAATCATGCAATTTTTAGTAGTTTACGTTATATCGTAAGGCATTTTTTCGAGATTTTAATACTCTAATTGCAAAAACTTGCCCGAGAAGCCTCTCGATATCGCGTTCCTTTTTCTAATTTAAAAGGTGAAATTTTCACAAGAGGGGCTTTTTTCACTGATTTAAAGGGCGTGGTCTCAAAAATTTTTGCTCGCTCCGCTCGCACCGAGATTTAACCGTTCTTCAAACTGTATGCTGTTTGTTCAAATGGGGCTGCCAAGGAATTGTCATCATTTGGTTTCAACGCATTGTCTGAAGAAAGAATTAGCTTTCAAAAGTCTGGGTATGTCGTACAGCAGACAATGGTCACAGTTTTCTGGGGGGCGCCAAAATAGGTTTGTGCCCCCCCAGCCGATTTGGAGCCACCACGCCACTGATCCTGGCAGCAATTTATCAAGGTATTTTAGCTGTCGAACCCGAAAGATCAAACAACGGGACCGAAACGCTAAAGATACTCAGGTTGTTGGGGAGATACTCAGGTTGTTGAGTTGCTTAATGTTTCCTAGCATTGTGGGGCCATCTCTCTAATCCATTGCACATTTAATTTGGGAAATATGGCAATTTTCCAGACCACTCGAAATACAGCGTGAGCAGGGGTCCGTAAAGTCTTAGACACGTTCATCTTCAGGTCTACGTTTTAGGCTAGACTTGGACCCGAGATCCCGGCCTAAGAAATACCCAGCAAAACTTTCTGAACCGTATTAACCCGGCTTAAATGTAACCCCCATTCAAAATGTGCTGCTGAAACCCTTAGTCGAATGAATTTAAGCCGATTTTGTAACAAGTATAACCCTCTTAACAATACCTTTTCACATGCACAATGTCACAGTTAGCCATACTAGTTTTAGGAATCACCACCCATCACCAGTACAACGCAATTAGCGATCACAGACAAAGGGATTTATATTGCCAATTAGCCAAGCAATACATATAAAAAATTGTTGGGATATGAACAACGAGCCTCAAGGAATCCCCTGAAAAGGGCTCAGGATCACATCAGAGACGTAGGAACCAGGGGGCATTGGGGGCCCGTGCCCCCCCCAAGATTTTGCAAGAAACAAAAAAGTGCCCTTTTTATTTCAGGAAATACCACTTTATCTTACTGAAAAAAGTGCCCTCGAGGTGTCGTGCCCCTCCAAGTTTAAGATGCTTCCTACAGCCTTGGATCACATCATGCGATCATGAGCCCAAACGTTGATTTGCTTGGTACAAAGCTGAAACACAATAGGTCAAAAGAATAGGTTACTTGTTAAAACACACTTTTATATACATAGATCCTCACAAATTGTAAGTTAAGAAAGTTCTACAATATTTTGAAGTGCTCCAAAATGTAAGACTGGTTTCATTGTCAGAATTTTGTTCAGTTATCATCATTACTCAACTTTTTGAAGAGCTATATGAAGACCGTCGTGTTTTTCATCATTCAATGATCCCAGTCTTAGAAGTAAGATGCGAACATATGAATATTCAGTACCGGCCATGTTAACAATATTCTGTGCCTGCAAGCAAATGATTTCCCTAAAATCACAAATGCAGAGCAAAAATAATCAATTGAAGTATAATTATAAGTTATTCAACCAATTCAATGCCCACAGATAGAGGAACGAGAAAGGAAAAACGCATTTCTGTAAGCCCATGTTCATTCTGAACACAATTTTTCGTAATTTAAACGTTGTTTCTCTTCAAGCAGCTAGCTTTACTTCATAATTATTTCAGTTTATCAGTTCATAACTGAGGCCCACTGGAGACTTGAGCAGCCATATGACCCCCTGGTACATGGCTCTTTGCAAGGTGGTCTGTAAATTCCTGGTATGGTGATTTTCCAAACTGTGTTTCTTTCCACATGTCTGGGGTCAAGTATGAGTAGGTCCTTGAGATTGCCATGTATGTGGCCATAGCTAAAAAGAAATTTTGGGATAAAATTTATGGAAAGAATGTTAAATTATATAGCATATATACACTTGAGTATAAGAATCATGTGCAGTGTTGGTTGACTGCTTTGAAGGTATCATAAAATCCTAAAATCCCCGACTTTAAATCCTGCAATGGATACCAATTGCTTTAATTGCCATTGCTAAGTCTACAGGGGTACAAAGGGCAAGCTTTGCATAGAATTGATAAGGCAACAAATGTGGAAACATTTCGTAAAAATCTTAATCCACAGATTTTCTCCAGCTACAACTTTTCTAACTCGACAAGGAGATTTGGCATCACGTTCTTTGGATCTGAATCTTTTACAATTAGTTGTAAGTAACTTTAACTACCAAACTTTGCAAAACAGATGTTAAAAGGCATTTACGAAAGAATGTGGAGAATGTTTCAACCTTGATTGAAGTTCATGGTCATCGAGCTAAGCTCATACCGGACCGCACCCAAGGAAGAATTTAATATATTCCCATTGACGACCTCAACTGTCCTTGCAAGAATTTTCTCACTACAGAAGAGTGCTTTTTAGGGAAAATTAACATTTACAATTTCAACATACCAAAGATCTTTTTATAGAGATAATTCACAACTAAAAGTAATGATTTACTGAGAACCAAAAAGGGGCAAATCAGTTCTCAAAAGAGTGCATGTGATTTTATTATTCACATAATTTTTTCTGCGATTATTATGTGGTTTCCATGATCCTTTTGTGATCATCTTGCGATTTTACTGCGATTTTTTCATGATTTTTGCAATTTTTTTGGACGAAGGTGCGTAAATGAGGTCAGAGATGTACCCCTCAAGAAAAATGTAGTCCCTTTCAAGAAAATCAGACATTAGAATGACGAAATTATGTAGAGCTTTATTCTCAAGAAAAGCATGCTTCCTTCTTTGTAAACGCAACCTTGTAGCACTCACCAAAATTGCCAACTGTGGCTGTGGTGCCACAAGCTGATGTGTAGCAATCTTCTACACCAGCCATCTGAAGCAACTTCTTGGGTACATTAGCGGCAACAATGCCTGTACCACGTGGGGCAGGGATCAGGCGTACTGTAACTGAGCCACATTTTCCTGTCACCTAAAACAATAAAGAATATTCCCATATATGTGCTGCACTCATCATTATAAAACATTTTCCCCAATTTTAAATTGAAGCTAAAAAATAACAACTAAGAAAGCATCAAAGTGCTACAAATTGAAGACTGGTCTCAATTGTCAGAATGTTGTTCAATTATCATCATTACTCAACTTTTTGAAGAGCTATATGAAGACCGTCGTGTTTTTCATCACTCAACGATCCCAGTCCAAGCAAGATACTAACTGAGATATTAATATTCAGTAAAAAAAATTTGTTGTTGCAAAGCGAGAAACATGTTCCTAAAGAAAATTTTCCAACCTGAAATGCAAGGAGCTTCTAGAATTCCTGATGTAAGAATTACTCTGTAAATGCTTATTGACTGATTTTCACTTTCTTAAATTCTTACATCCACCTGTTCTCTAATAAACTAAGGAAATTGTAAGAAATTCTTGCACTTTTGAACACACCTTGCAAGGCACAGTATGTGGCTTTCCGATCTTGTTACCCCAGTAACCTCGTCTAACTGGAATGATAGACAACTTGGCAGCAATGATGGCACCACGGATTGCAGTGGCAACTTCTTTGGAGCATTTTACACCAAGGCCAACATGACCATTGTAATCTCCGATTGCTACAAATGCCTTGAAGCGTGTCCTCTGTCCAGCACGTGTCTGCTTTTGGACTGGCATGATTTTCAGGACCTCATCTTTGAGGGCTGCACCCAAAAATTGGTCAATGATCTCAAACTCCTTGATTGGCAGAGAATAAAGATATATTTCTTCCAAGGACTTGATTTTTCCATCCTTGACAAGTCTACCAAGCTTCGTCACTGGCTGCCATTCTTTGTCTTCTTGCTTTCCACGTCCTCTTCCTCTACCACGCCCTCTTCCTCTACCTCCTCTTCCACCACGGCCGAAGCCACCCCTAAATCCTCCACGGCCACCACCGGCTGATCCTGCTGCTGGCGCTGGTGCTGCGTCTGCCATTGCTAAAGACAATGAAATGCTTTCTTAGTAACTTTGATTGGCTAGATTAGAATCATAATGGACAATTGCGCTAAAGATGGTGTTGGGGAATTTGTAACCATGATCCTTTGTAAATCGTCCAATCAAATCAATCAAAATTCTTCGAGATGCAGACCAAAGGAGCATGGTCAAGAATTCTCCGATGCCATCTTTAGCGCAATTGTTTATTAAAGATATGTTTCAACCTTGATTGAAGTTCATGGTCATGGAGCTGTGCTCATACCTGACTACACCCAAGGAAGAATGTTGATATATTTCCTTCTCACCTCACTGACATTGTGAAAAATCTCACTACAGATTGGTCCTTCAAGGAAAATTTTAGACAAGTTTATCTTACTCATAAAGCTTGTTAAGGTTCCTGGTATGATGGAATAGAATCAAGATAGATCTAGCAATTGCCTGGGAATTTATTTGGTCAAATGGGGATAAAAAATGTCACAACAGAGGGTGAATTTGGCTGCACATTTTAGGAAGATCTTCAATGTAGAGAGAAGGGATGTTCTCCATATAAATCCCTTATATTTTGGCGCTGAGAAATGCCCGGATTCACCATGGTCGTCGCAGATACGACTATCAAATCAGCCCAGACTCCTAGGTGGGTATCACAAATATGTTTGGTTAGTGTAAACCGACCGACCGTCCTTGAAAATGGAAAAACCCGAGATTTAGAGTCGGGCGTAAAATTTTATGCCGCTATCAGCCTCCATTTGGTGTTGGAGTTTTGTATCAAAACGAGGCTTTCTTGCGTGTTTTGAAAATGAAGCGGATTTCGAGAAGCAACTGCGAGATTGCGATCTTCTAGAAGCAATTTAGCGAACAAACCTGGATTGCAATTGCTTACAAACTGAAGAAACTTAAGATACAAGCAAAGATAACAATAGCTGCATATATAAAGGTCCAAATAAAGGAACTTTCATATTTTTTNGGGTATCACAAATATGTTTGGTTAGTGTAAACCGACCGACCGTCCTTGAAAATGGAAAAACCCGAGATTTAGAGTCGGGCATAAAATTTTATGCCGCTATCAGCCTCCATTTGGTGTTGGAGTTTTGTATCAAAACGAGGCTTTCTTGCGTGTTTTGAAAATGAAGCGGATTTCGAGAAGCAACTGCGAGATTGCGATCTTCTAGAAGCAATTTAGCGAACAAACCTGGATTGCAATTGCTTACAAACTGAAGAAACTTAAGATACAAGCAAAGATAACAATAGCTGCATATATAAAGGTCCAAATAAAGGAACTTTCATATTTTTTGTATGTAGGCCTACATTTTGAAAAAACCCGAAGATTTTTCTTGCTGACCGCCCGACTGACTCAAATTTTCAGGTCCAGTTTTACACTAACCAAACATATTTGTGATACCCGCCCTATATATAACTTTATAAAGTGCACGCAGATATATATATTTTCCCCAAAACATAATGTGCAAACCATCATGGCATGGATGTGGTTTGAAAACTTTTCCGTAATCATTTAACTGTTAACTTAATTTGTTGGTGAATTCCAAATGTTGTCGCAGAAGAGAATGCGCGCATGAAATAGCGTCGGAGTGCGTTAAGATTTCGACTGCGCGCGGAACTTATCCGCGCTAGCACTAGACAGTCGAGACAACAGCAGTCTGGCAACTGCAGACCATCCCTCGCAAGTTTGTTTTTTCCTTATGAAAAAATTTTGCTAATATCATTTTGACCTGCCTTGCCTCATCTTGAAAATATTAGTCCACACGTAACCTACAAAACAAAGGCCAACAAAGTATGGCTGCCGTAGGACAAGACTGTCGGCCAGGTGTTCATTTTCTTAGGCCTAAAAACAAGACCGTTAAAACTCCATCGCAAAACTAGGTTGAAAATACGCTAGTTGAACAAATGAAAGAAAATAAGTTTAACCAATCGATTTTAAAAGAAATAAAGCAAATGTGATCGAACAAGATACAAAATGCAGCTCACTTACGTGATGTATTTTCTTGAGAGACTTTTCACAATGCTGCAGCACGATTTTGTCTTCTTTTTCCAAAGGATTGTGGGATATGTAAATCGTATAAACTATTGACCAGCTTGCCAGACCGTCTGGAATTTGGAATTATGACGTCATAGTACAACCGAAGTTTCAGTTTCAGATCTTAAAATTCCTCTACATACAATAACAAAAAAGAACGATGTATTTAATACAAAAATAAAGAAACTTTATACTAAAATCAATTTAACTAAATACAACAATAAACTAATTACCAAAACAAAACAAATTAAGGGAATTTTATGCAGGTGAATTTCTTGAGGAGAAACGCTCTCAGTTGCTATGCTAATCGAGGACACACAATCGAGGCACATCCCTGTTTCAAAGATAATTAATGAACTTGGCAAATATTGTTTTTAGTGCATTCAGTCAATTTCATAATCATTGAAGAAGCATAACTTAGGATTGAGGGTGTAATGGTGGGCAAATTTCTATCATTGATATTCATTTTAAAAAGAAGAAGGCTTAAAGTTTTCCTCGAAAGCTAAGGGACAGTGCAAAATTTATTATATTACATATTACATGGCCGGTGGAGAAGAAATATTCTTGCAAAAAAATCTGCTTACCCCGTATAAAATTACTGCAAAAAAACCAACTGCCCTGTCACCTTTTCCTTAAAAAATGTATCTGCCCCGTATTCGTGAGCATTAGATGTTACATGTTATATAGTACTATACTACAACAGATGAATTTGCTAATGACCATTATCTATGTCAACAAAATATTGACTTTGAAGAAGACAAGATGTGACTGATGGACCGTTCTTGCAGACAATTGACATGGACATTCTACATCATTTTATACACATCTCTTCAATCATTTCTCATCTTGCATGATTTGCAATTTTGTCTTCAAAATTAACAATTTTATGTTTCAAACTGCACCTAAAAAGTTACTGCCCCGTACTTATTTGCCCAATAAAAAGTGTTGACCCCGTTCTGCAGAAGCTCAAAAAAACTAGTTGCCCTGTTGCGTTTTGCACCGGCCATGTTATAAAAAAAATTTTGCACTGTCCCATAGCAGATGGCGAGCTTTTTATACCAACGGGAATGTTATTCCAGCACTTCGCTCAAAAGTAGCGCACAGACCTAAGACCATATTGAAATAATATAGGTACACCGTTATATCGTTACTGCATGAGAGGCGCATCTTCCTTCGATCTCGAAAAAATTGTGAATTTTCATAAGTTGGCTTAAAATCTTGCTCACGTTGTAAGAATAACGGTGGTCTAAAATATAGGTCACCGTTATCGTTACTGCATGAGAGGCACATCTACCTTTAATTTTGAAAAAGTTGTGAATTTTCATTCGTTGGCTTAAAATCTTGCTCACGTTGTAAGAATAACGGTGGTACCAAAATATAGGTACACCGTTATCGTTACTGCATGAGAGGCACATCTACCTGTAATTTTGAAAAAGTTTTGAATTTTCAAAAATTGGCTCAAAATCTTGCTCACGTTGTAAGAATAACGGTGGTACCAAAATATAGGTACACCGTTATCGTTACTGCATGAGAGGCACATCTACCTGTAATTTTGAAAAAGTTTTGAATTTTCAAAAATTGGCTCAAAATCTTGCTCACGTTGTAAGAATAACGGTGGTACCAAAATATAGGTACACCGTTATCGTTACTGCATGAGAGGCACATCTACCTGTAATTTTGAAAAAGTTTTGAATTTTCAAAAATTGGCTCAAAATCTTGCTCACGTTGTAAGAATAACGGTGGTACCAAAATATAGGTACACCGTTATCGTTACTGCATGAGAGGCACATCTACCTGTAATTTTGAAAAAGTTTTGAATTTTCAAAAATTGGCTCAAAATCTTGCTCACGTTGTAAGAATAACGGTGGTACCAAAATATAGGTACACCGTTATCGTTACTGCATGAGAGGCACATCTACCTGTAATTTTGAAAAAGTTTTGAATTTTCAAAAATTGGCTCAAAATCTTGCTCACGTTGTAAGAATAACGGTGGTACCAAAATATAGGTACACCGTTATCGTTACTGCATGAGAGGCACATCTACCTGTAATTTTGAAAAAGTTTTGAATTTTCAAAAATTGGCTCAAAATCTTGCTCACGTTGTAAGAATAACGGTGGTACCAAAATATAGGTACACCGTTATCGTTACTGCATGAGAGGCACATCTACCTGTAATTTTGAAAAAGTTTTGAATTTTCAAAAATTGGCTCAAAATCTTGCTCACGTTGTAAGAATAACGGTGGTACCAAAATATAGGTACACCGTTATCGTTACTGCATGAGAGGCACATCTACCTGTAATTTTGAAAAAGTTTTGAATTTTCAAAAATTGGCTCAAAATCTTGCTCACGTTGTAAGAATAACGGTGGTACCAAAATATAGGTACACCGTTATCGTTACTGCATGAGAGGCACATCTACCTGTAATTTTGAAAAAGTTTTGAATTTTCAAAAATTGGCTCAAAATCTTGCTCACGTTGTAAGAATAACGGTGGTACCAAAATATAGGTACACCGTTATCGTTACTGCATGAGAGGCACATCTACCTGTAATTTTGAAAAAGTTTTGAATTTTCAAAAATTGGCTCAAAATCTTGCTCACGTTGTAAGAATAACGGTGGTACCAAAATATAGGTACACCGTTATCGTTACTGCATGAGAGGCACATCTACCTTTAAATTTCAAAAAGTTGTGAATTTTCATAAGTTGGCTTGAAATCTTGCTCACGTTGTAAGAATAACGGTGGTGTAAAATATAGGTCACCGTTATCGTTACTGCATGAGAGGCACATCTACCTATAATTTTGAAAAAGTTGGGAATTTTCATTCGTTGGCTTAAAATCTTGCTCACGTTGTAAGAATAACGGTGGTCTAAAATATAGGGTCAACGTTATCGTTACTGCATGAGAAGCATATTTACCTTTGATTTTGAAAAAGTTGTGAATTTTCATTCGTTGGCTTAGTGCCCATCTTATATTTTGAATCATTTCGGTTGGTTTTATGAGAGCCTACAATCAAGATAAAGTTGAAGCATTGAATCATGAATTAAATCGATATCAGTCTTCAAATGCAAGCCTGCGATCAAGACGAAATTCTCCTGTCTCCTCTTATGCTTACCTTATTGAGTTGATTGTTTTTTGGGTGACTTTTTAGTTTTTTGGTTGTCCTGACAGGTGCATTTGCTGGAATTTGGTATTCCATGCCTATCACCAACCGTCAAAGCTACCCCCGTCGAGACCTTGAGCAAGTCCACCCCCCCCCCCTGTTCAGGCAAAAGGGCCTAGCGTATTCTCCTCCGCAGTCAGGTCAACCTGTTGGGCGAGAGGGAAACACTGAGTGTAGTTTATCGGGCTTAGAAGAAGTATATCTAATAATATAATCTCAACTCTAATGAAGTTGGCGTTCCAAATAAAACTTTTTAACTGAATGCAGTGCACATGATACCACGTGCTATAAAAATACGAAAAAATGACGTAATATCATGGATATATACCGGGTGTCCCAAAAAAAGTATACGACTTTGGTCGACCCTACCACCCTAGTGATGAGAATTTGAATTTAGCGCAAATCAATCCGAAAACTTTTTTAAAACATACCTCGATAGTCAACTTGAACATAGATACCTTGTTTGTTGATATTGGTGCTTTGAGAGTTGAAATATCAATCTTCAAAGGACAAATTTGCCTCCACCTCGAAACCAGAGCTTTGGCGTTTTGGCCTTAGCAAATTCTTAAAGCACAGTGAATAAGTCAAAAATAGACTTGAACAAATTTGAAACAGGAGGAGAAAAATTAAAAATTGCGAAACAGATACGTTTTAAAAAGTATAATTTACGTGACACTTATCATCAAGGGAGCTCCAAAGTAAACTTCATTTATTTCAATATCAACAACTGATTTTACGACTTAGGCTAAAACGCCAAAGCTCTGGTTTGGAGGTCGAGGCAAATTTGTCCTTTGAAGATTAATATTTCAACTCTCAAAGCATCGATGTCAACAAACAAGGTATCTATGTTCAAGTTGACTATCGAGTTATTTTTTAAAAATGTTTTCGGATTGATTTGCGCTAAAATCTCATCGCTAGGGTTGACCAAATCTGTGTACTTTATTTTGGACACCCGGTATGTAATTCGGGGTTTGGGGTACTCCCAAAAATTAGATGGACAAATAGCTCAGATCTGAAGGAAGTTTGTTTTGATTTTATAATGTTTAATAGCGACAGTCGCTGGGTCGAATGATTCGTGAATAATTAGAAATTACACAGTTCACGAGGAATTAAATCGCAGAACTGAGATCAGGGGGAAAGATATTTTTAGATGACATAAATATATTTGAAAAAGGGAGAAAACTCGCTAACTGATCTCCAATTTCAAAATTGTCTAATAAATTCGATCTGCGTCGTTGGAACGCTGCAAAAAGTCTACACAATTTTTGGGAGTGCTTCTAAACAAATTTACCACGAGAGTCGAGACAAGCTTGCACTTTTTTGGAAAATCACCAAAATTCATGTTACCGATCTTTAAATTTTCTGTATTCGGGGGCCAAATAAATTTAATAGGTGATCGTTATTTTTGTCCTGCCGGGAGAGAGACGATACTGTTAGCCAGAAATCCATAATTTGCAATAGTGCGGCATTAAAATTCTATTTGATAATCATTCCTTGTATGCTTCGGAGTATTCTTCAAAACCAGGTAGCTTCTAAAAGCATAATTTTCCACAAATTCAAAGCCATTTCAATCAATTTTGTCCTTTACGCGAATGCAAATAAATACACTTTAATGATCGGTAACAGACCATTTCGACAATTAAAGGTTTGCTCTGGTAAATGGGGAAAGCAAATGTGGTAAGGTAAATGGCTGCCACGGAGCTTCTACGAATGATAAATTATCCTCAAATTTAGATGATTTTCTAGAGGGTGCAAATTGTCCATCTAGCTTTCGGGAATTCTAAGACACTTATAATATTTGAAATCGTAGCGTGAATTACAAATCATACCGTTATCTACATGTTTGTTATAAGAAAAGTTTGTCCTACAAGACCTAAAATTCAAATCTAGGTAATGGGAATAGACCTTCAGCATTTCTACAAAAGAGTCTGGATCTAGCGATATTTTGATACATTTCGCAGAAATCTGACGAATTTTCGAATGTGCACAACAGTGATAGATCACACCAATAGAAGATTGCCAAAAAGATGGCGTCGGGGGCATTTGACCAAGATGCATTGCGTTCTATAATGGAATCAACAGTAATTATATAGAAATTACTAAACGCAATGCATCTTGGTCAAATGCCCCCTGACGCCATATTTTCCGTAATCGTCTATTAACTTCAATTCAATGAAAGTTGAGGGGCTTGGGGAGTAATAAAGCTAATTGCTGGTCACGTGATCATGATATTTCTTGTTATCGCTCGTGATTGACTGTGATGAATTTGAGACACCATGATTCCTCGAAACCTTGAGATATTTTAAATGCTTCATGAAAGGGCATAAACCAACATCTTTAGAATACGTTTCTTCAAACATTTTCTGGAAATGTCAAGTAACTTAAGCCTGGTTTCCATATGATCGCTCCGGTCGTTCCCGTCGCTGGTAAATTTTTCAGCGACACGAACGACGCGAACGACAGTAGCGATCGAATGGTTTCCATATGATCGCTGCTGACGTTCCCGTCGCTGGAAATTCTTTCAGCAACAAGAACGACACGAACGACACGAACGACGCGAGCGACGGGAGCGATCGAGCTATTTCCATATGATCGCTGCTGTCGCTCAGTTTGCATCACAGGCTCAAAATAATGAAACTGGGCTCAGATGCGCAGATGCGCAGATGCGCAGAACGTCGCTGCGATCGCTGGGATCGCTGACTTTTTGAAAAGTGGTTTCCATTAAAAAAACTCGATCGTTGGCAGTCGCTCGCGTCGCTGAGATAGAAATTTTTCTATCTCAGCGACAGGGTGTCGCTCGCGTCGCTACGATCGCTGGCAGAAAAAGTGATAGTTTCCATAAAATCGTTCGTGTCGCTACGGTCGCTGGTACGTTTTTTCAGCGACGGGAGCGACGGGAACAACACGAAAGATCATATGGAAACCAGGCTTAAGTGTCCTTGATGCGTTTTCATGAAGGTAAGTAAAATTGAGGAAAATCTTGCGATCCCCATTGTTCCAAGCAATCAAAATTTCCTCAATCTGATTGGTCCTTCAAGACGAGGCTGGACGCGGGTTCGTACCGTAGAAATGAGTAAAACATTTGGTGCCTCTGCTTTGCAAACAAGACGGTAGATCAATAACCTGGGGGCTATCATCTTTTTTTAACCCTTACTAATCAGTTTCTGACAACCAGCGGATAAGACACCACAGATACATGCTACAAATCTAACGCTACTCCCAGTAAAACTTATTCAAGTCGAGCGTGGCTGTAACTGCTGTCCTTTGTGCGAATTTTCACAAAAATTTGATGTTATAGGAATACAGTTAAGATATTCACAGCCTGGGCATTTGAACTCCTGCTTTACATAAAACAAAATACAGCCAATGACAGTTAGGCCAATAAGGGCGGCAAGAGACATGATAATCTGGATCCGCTTCCTTCTGAGATCCCATGTCCCAAAAGTGACGTAAGGTAGGAATGCAAACGCAGATAGAAATCCGTAGATGAAGCCAAAGATGTGAGCAAAGTTATCGACGTATGGAAGGAGGCCAGCCAAGAATAAAATCATAGCAATCAGGGTCATTTTGAGCAATGCTACCAATGGGCGAGCGATCATCTGCCAGCTTTGGAATAGTTCCACAAATAAACATGCTATCACACCGAACAGGGCACCAGAGGGGCCAACCTGTAAACAAAATTGAGACAATAAATTAGTAAACATAAAGTAACATCACCCTTGTTTTGTCACCCCTACGGTCAATACCTATTTTCTCGATCAAATATTGAAATATGAGCATTGCTCCTACCAACAAATTATCCTTCGTTATCACTGAATGAAGGTGTTGTGGCGCCGTGTTGTAATCCACTGGCTTTGAAGCCAGAACACTCGGGCGGACGGGGCTCAAACCCCACCAGCACCTCTTGAGCGTCACGACAAGGGGCCGCGGATTCGATGATTAGCGCTTAGCTACTTCTGCATTTTCCCCAGCGCTTTGCGCTAAAAACTGCAACTTCACTGAGTAAACTGTGTGAAAATTTTGTAGTGTGGGTGTCGGGTTGCTTCACTCTAGCAAAGAATTCTAAGAATCGAGTCGTTGGAATGGCTTAAACTCAATTTCATCGCCCCACTCGTCATTATTAAATTGATGCACTTTACCGCCTGAGAGGCAACATATAAGAAAGAGTGAAGATGAAGCACCTGAACATCTTTTGGGCTTGAGCATCTTCAGAATCCAAATCCCCGACCCTAAAAAGCTAGAGGTGACCTAAAGGTCCGTCTAAGTATTCTAGCTGAACTCTGAACTAAGTTTCTTCTGCGAAAAATGAGTGTATTTTGTTTCTTGTAAATATTTATACCTGTTCTGATAAACAACTAAAAGACAAAAAGAAAAAAGTCTAAAATGAATCATCTTTCAACCTTCAACATACATACCTCTACTTGGTAAGGTATCAGAACTGAGCTCCAAAGATTGCCACCGATTCCACTTGCCAAATAAATAAATGCAATGCGAGCCCAACCAGCCATTTTCTCAATATCCCGTAAGATTGTGAAATTGAAAACCAAAGTGATTAACACATGGATGATTCTGCAAGGTGGAAAAATGAAGAATTAACATTGATTTTAACTTATGAGCGTAGGGGATGCCCAATGTTGAGAGGGCATATTATGGATTTTTCTCGAATATGGTGGCTTCAGTGACTTAAAACAGGCCGAATGGACACTGAAATGAGATCAATTTTCCGGATTAGGGGGCTGCAGCCCCTCCAACCCCTTGTCTCCTACGCCTATGTCGTTGACACTCCTGCCCTGGAGGGCTCATAAGACCAGCAACAAAAAATATGAGATGAAGTATCTTCCGGGAGCAATGTCTACCAGAATCTGATTACAATCACAAATTTATCGTTTGATAAACTTTATCAGTCAATGGTGTCCCCTCCAAAATGCAGAACTGAATGAGATTTTATCATCAAGTTATATCAAGTACTATGTGCCTCATTTCAAATGGAGTAAAGCGTGGTTCACACTCGAGTAAAACTGCGTTAGAAGTACATTAGAAATTCATTTTTGCCTGAATTTGAGATTCCCTCAATCATAACAAAATGAAAGACAATAATAAACTATGTTAAAGAGGCCTTTGCAACCAGCATACCTTGCACGTGCCGTCCCTTCGTTGGCGGCCNTATCTTCCGGGAGCAATGTCTACCAGAATCTGATTACAATCACAAATTTATCGTTTGATAAACTTTATCAGTCAATGGTGTCCCCTCCAAAATGCAGAACTGAATGAGATTTTATCATCAAGTTATATCAAGTACTATGTGCCTCATTTCAAATGGAGTAAAGCGTGGTTCACACTCGAGTAAAACTGCGTTAGAAGTACATTAGAAATTCATTTTTGCCTGAATTTGAGATTCCCTCAATCATAACAAAATGAAAGACAATAACAAACTATGTTAAAGAGGCCTTTGCAACCAGCATACCTTGCACGTGCCGTCCCTTTGTTGGTGACAACAAAGAGACCACAAAAGGATGTATTCACAAAGCATGCCGGTTGCAAAGGCCCCTTTAAACGCCTTTCCGACAAACTGATCATAAGTTTTTAATTTTGCACAACTTATGTTGACAAACAAGAAACTCGCTGTAATAAATCGAGTCTGAAGTCGACATTTCATTTCATACATACCCAGCATGAAGGAACAAGGAGAGCCAAAGACGGGAAACCTGGTCCGGAAGGTTTGGCTTTAAGAACGGCAGAAGTCCACATACAGAGCCATAGCAGTCAACCTGTGAAGTATAAATGCCAGACCATAAAAGCAACTCGTCCTACCGCATTACCTTCAAAGCATTCTAGAAAATTGTGGAATGCACCAGAAAACGTTACTCGATATTGGAAGATGTTTGCAAATACCGTAAAAGCTCTGTTTAGCCCCCCTCTCTATTAAGCCCCCCTCTCTACTAAGGCCCTCCCTGCTAAGCCAAGTTTTTAATAAGCCCTCCCTCTCTATTAAACCCTCCCACTTAAATCACATACGAGAAGCTACCAAAGATTATCCACATATTTAGCTAAAATAAGTTTGGATGTAAATTTTGATTTGGTTTGGGATTAAACTGCCTTGAATCTTTGCCATTGAATCGTAGAATTGTATGTTGATTCCGCAAAATATGGGTAAAATACCAAAGGTGCTATCATTCATAGCGTTACCATTTGACTTTATGAATAAGCCTCCCCTCTCTAATAAGGCCCCCTCTGGAGTCTTTGGGCAGCGCAGCGCCATTAAATATGCTTCCACTGTGTGCCACAGCTACTTGCTATCTGGCAAGAACGAAGGTCATGTGATCGTTTCCCCTCACCAAATTTACCTGAATTGACCGCTCTCCCCAATCCTTTTTTGAACGACGAAAAGGTCTATTCAACTTCAGAGTAAACATTGAAACAAAACAAATATAGTATAAATAATTGTACTTTGAACAGAGTTTAATTTTGTACGACGTTTCGGGCATAAACCTATTATCATAAACCCATTATCTCTGTTCAGAGTACAATTATTTATACTATATTTGTTTTGTTTCAATGAAATATTGTGCAACACGCATACAAGAACATTGTTTGTGCATTCAGAGTAAACATACCTGTGAACACAAGGTGGCCGTAGCATGATATCTTCCTCCAAGAAATTTGCAATTGTCGCTACTTGTTATTAAGCACTGTGCTTGTAAGCCAACACAACATGGTCTACCTGTGATCTCGCAACGAAGATGAGGGTAGTCTTGTTTGCTCAGTGTTCTATGGTCAATACTTTTCTTGCAAATCTACAATTAAATAGGTAATGAGATTCTTTTATATCCAGTTATGAGTTGCAGGAAACAAAATGTTGATTCTCATACCTGTGTCTTATTGCTGTCTCCATTTGTTTTTCCCCGTCCCATCAGAATTTCCCGGTTTGAATTTGCAGCGGCCATATTCGTTTTCTCGTGAAACGAGGCTGCTTGGTTTGCGATTTTAAATCGGAAGTCTCGAAAGTCTTCAACACATTTTTATGGGCGTAAAATAAACATAGTTCTTTACAAACATGACAATGAAGATTTGAAGTCAAAGCTATCTATCTATTCGACATTAAACAAATTTTAAAACTAAGTTCCTACCGGCCATTTTGTGATGTCATAAGGAGGCCAAACATGTGGTGCAACGCTGGCAGGACTTTTGCAAGATCTGTGAAAAGTAAAATAAAGATTATATAAAATATTAATATAATAATAATAATTATTTATTTATTTAAGGTTGGCACGATGATAGCTACAAGCTAATTAAAGCCAACCAAGGTTTCGTAGTAAAATAAAACAGATACATGTTGCCAACTTTAAACAAATTGATTATTATAATTATTATCACTATTATTTTTCATATTAATTCCATTTAAACACTACTTACTTTGGATCCTGTCCACAAACCGCCTTCGCACCACTCTTAGGACTGTAATCGACAAACTTTGCAAAGGATGTCTGAAAGAAAAATCAAATCCCATGAGAGTCACGCCCGACAACACTGAGACGTCACTTCCGGCCTCTGTTGCAAGAAAGCTGTGGTGCGAAAGTGAAATTTTGCGATAACTGGCGTCAGCAGGCGTCCCAAGTGCCCCAAAGCGAAATATCGAGAAATAACACAATAGCTGTATCTTCGGTTTTTCGACTTCTTTGAGAATTTTGGACCCAAAGCTTCTTGGTTCTTCATATTTTTCAAAGGCCTAGGACAACTCTGTTTACAAGTGAGAGTAAGCTTTTGAAATATTATTACCTCTTATTTTGTGAGGTCCATAATTTCGGCTAACTATCGGGTGTCCCAAAAAAAGTACTCCCGTTTAAAAAATCACCAAATCTTGATTATCAAACTTATCATAAAATTTTCTTTTTTATCTCTTTTTCATGATCCAAATATATTTAAAATGATGAAATGTTTGTTTTCGTTACTCAAAGGGTATAAAATGACGGGTTGAAAAACCTTATTCTGAGCTATACTCTTTAAGCAGCATCGTAAATCTTGTCTAAGAGCCATCATTTTGAGATTTTTCATTGTCCTTCAAGTCTTTTGTTTTTCTTCCTACCTTTATGACCAAACAAGAAGCTTAATATACAAAAGAAATCTATCTTGTAATCATCAGTACTTTTTTTTAGTATGCCTCAAAACCAGACAGCCCTAAAAAGAGCTAAATTTGTTAATTTTAAAACCAATCACAAGATCAGCTATACCTGGAAAAATAATTTGGTCTTTGATCTACTTGCCAAGAAAAGAAATTTAAAGATCGGCCATCTGATCAAATTTTGGTGATTTTTCAAACAGAAGTATACTTTTTTGGGACACCCGGTATTAAAGTGATATGATAATCACGCGATCACTCCGGGATGCCGAGAGTATAAAGTGTCTGGAAACTCTTCGAGACAAGCTCCTTACTCTGAAGGAAAGTCTTCACTGTAAGCAGTTTCAGCTAACGAGTAGGGAGTGGTCGCAAAAACATTTTACACTATTAAGATAACATTTCTTAGGTCAGTATTTGCTCTCAATAAAAAACGATGTAAAGCTAGTTAAGAAAAATATTAGCAATTAATTTTACCATCAAATGACTGATTTCCACGGGGGTATTCAAATTTTAACCTAAATTTTAGTTAAAGTTTAACTCGCTAATAACATCATGGGCGATAGGAGACGTCTGGATTGCTTTTTGAAAAATGTTGTGGTCATAGGTTGCGGTTATTAAGATTAAATTAGCCGAGATGTTTTCAGAGCGGCTTCCTGTTATTTGTAGCCACTTGACGGTTGACCCGGCGGACGCTAATCTGCCCATCGACTTTAATCTAAAGAGAAAGATTACCATGATAACATGACCAAGTTTGACAAATAAAGTACATTTTCGGAATCTTCTCATCAAGATCTTTCTCATCATTATATCCGATTTTGACAAAAAAGTTTACAAATCTGCACACATCTTTTAGGGTTTCAAAGAAGTACAGTAAATCCCCGCATATAAGAACCTACAAAAATAAGAACCTACAGGCTGTTTTTCCTAAATTATGCACCTCGTAATTAAGAACCTGTTTCAATTTGATGAAAAAATATTTTCTCATTACAAGGGTAATAAGGTTTATTTTTGATCATCCTTGTTAAGTTTATTTTTTGTCCCAGTTGGCTGTTAAAACTGAACCTTCTCCCCTGCTATTTGTAAGCTTAGCATTAATTATTAGGTCCTTAATAACATTGCCAAAACAAATAATATGGTTGAAAACAACTTGATAGTAACTCCTAAAAGGTTTAGACAAGGGACCCTTCGAATAAGAACCTTTATACCCTGAAATTGGTCCAAGTACCCTTGAAATAAGAACCTAATTCAGCCTGGCTCTCAAAAAAGTAGGTTCTTGTATGCGGGGATTTACTGTATTTAAGAAATCTTACCAAATAAATTTTCCTCGATCCTCAAGGCGGAATTTTGCGGATTTTGGATATGTATGTTGTAGAGAAAACATTCTGCATCGATTGGTGTGAATACAAGCTATGTTCCAATTTGTCTGCGTTCACACTCTAAACGACTGCACTATACGTCCACGCCCACTAATTCTACCCTAATTCCAGGTTCGTTACCCTAACTAAACGCATCAAATTCTTAGAATTAGCCTAACTGCAACCAGAACCCAGAGCCCTACAAACTGGAAGCCCGATAAAACATTAATAGTCGACGTTAATTTAGCAATGGAAGAAATAAAACTACATCCTACCACGCAATTTGCTCTTGAGGACTGTATGCAACCAGTGT
Source organism: Aurelia aurita (assembly GCA_004194415.1). Classification (NCBI taxonomy): domain Eukaryota; kingdom Metazoa; phylum Cnidaria; class Scyphozoa; order Semaeostomeae; family Ulmaridae; genus Aurelia; species Aurelia aurita. The sequence continues at coordinate 599,063 of REGM01000156.1, read as the reverse complement.
AGTAAGTCTGTACACAACAACCAGTGTTATTTTCTGCCACTCTCTCTTTCTCTATCTCTCGGAATAATTTCTTGTCTTTCCTCATACATGGAGCGTACTTTGCACCAAGTCTTACGAGGTCTTCCTATCAAAAATTGTATGGTACCGGGTGAGTAAAAAAAACAATCCCCGTTTGAAAGGCCACTGCTGCCTGAATATCAAGACGATGATATTGGCAAATATGTTATTTAATGGTGGACATGTTCAAATAGACTTTAATAAAACTTACCTGACTGATATTAGCCATTCCGTTCTGAAATTATGAGGGATTTTCTCGAGAAAGCCCTTTCGAGAAACCTTCAAAACAGGCCTAAAATCACGATCATTCTTTCCTAGCATTTCCGCCTTAAAGCAAAGACTTCAACATGTTTTAGCACGTATTATCCTCTTAGGAGGATAGAACCGCCCTCCCAAAGGGAAACCACGTGCTAAAGCATGTAAAAGTCATTGCTGTAAGGCAGAAATATGAAGGAAATTTGTTCGTGATTTTATGCCGTTTTGGAAGGTTTCTTGAAGGGGCTTTCTCCAGAAAATCCCTCATAATTTCAAAACGGAGTGGCCAATTTTAGCCAGGTAAAAATTAAAATTCATTCGTACATGTTCACAATCAAATGATATTTCTGCCAATATTATTGTCTTGATATCCAGAGAGTAGTGGCTTTTCAAACTGGGATTGTTTTTTTACAAGTTATTATATGAAGTATGAAATTTCCGCGCGTTTCATGGATTATAAGGAATGAAGTTACAAAACATTGCCAGGTTATATAGGAGTAAAATCAACTGCTTATGGCCAAAGCAAAAGTAATTGAAACATGCTCGACAACATCAATCCCGGCTTTCGTTGTCTCGCTTTGACGATAAAAATGTTTGTATAGGCTACAAATTTTCCAAAGATCGTTGGCTTAATTTTTGCAAAATAAAGATATAGCAAGGGTCCGCCTACCTTTGCAAAAATTGTAGAAAATCTATCAGAGATTTCGGGTAGAGCTGCGGCTCCCTCGAGACCTCGCTGTCTCGAAAGAATTCTACCTTCCCTTGAGGGCTCGAGATATCGGCTTCATCTGTAAGTGCTCAGCTTGTCAGAAATTTGCTTTTCTTTCAAATCATATCTTAAATCTGGACAAGTTTTCACAATAAAATATTCAATAACTAGTTCTTATACTAAACGAGATCTAAAATCCAGTTACCTGACTGGGCCCAATCCAAAAGTTCTCAAACACAGACTTTGATATAACCTCGACTTGAGTTTTTCCATTTCTACTCATCGTGACCTGAAAGAGAGGCACATAATAACTCAAATCAAATTGGTAGAACGGATCAACTATCGAAGGATTACTATTCAAGATGAATTAAATTCTAAAAGAAAATTCTGTTACATTAGGATAGTTTACAAGCTGAAAGAATTCGTTAAAACACGATGTCATCAGCCCAAAGAATTGTTTGAACTTTACACTTTCCAGAATTGTTTAAACTTTACACAATGGTTTTCTTTATGATGGGTTTTCGCTTGACAGAGAAAGCATAACATGATACTAATACTAAATGTAAAAACTATTTCACCGAACCACCAAATAATATTTTGACGACAAATAGTGAACATCTTTTGTTTCTTTTGCAACCTTGTTTACTAATCATGCAATAACATAATACATGGCCAGTGATTGAGATTGCTTAATTAGCAAATAACTAGTTATTCATAATTAATGAAACTTTATAGATAGTTCCAAAAATACAAACTTACTCGTCCTGATTTCAATCTGTCAATCTGGACATCGGTGTCGCTACTGCAAAATTAGCGGGGGCACAGGGTTTTTAATATATGGTATGAATATTGATGGCATCGATTCCGAGTGAGTAACAAATTGAATCCATAATAGCGGACGCAAGCTTCGAAGCTTCGGACACACCTGTGTCTATCACCAGGATCAGATATTCGGAGTCTACTATGTTATTGAGATTTCCGAGTGTCTAATCTTATCTACATTTTTGGTTCCCGATAGAAGTGCAATTAACAACATAAAATCAAGCATCAGGCCTAAGGATTTTTGCGCCCCTATCGGGAACCAACAATTAAACAAATAAATTAGGCACTCCGAAATCTCAGCTTTCACCTCGGCTAATTTATAGCAAAAATTTTAGACTCCAAGTACGCAATCCTGGCGCCAGAAGCAGATGTGACCAAATCTTCGAAGCACGCGTCCGCCATTATGGACTGAAGTTGCCATTCACCCGGAATCGATAACTTCAAGATGCATATCATGTAACGAAAGACCAGTATTTCAAATTACTAAACCCCCTGAAGAGCAAACGGAATACGGTTAGCATACCTCTTGTTGCACTTTTTTCTTTGAAGTCCCGACGGGGGCTAAACTGTACACTGATAACATCACAATTAGGACGACTACTTGAACGAATGAGATGTAATAGGTGAAAAATGGTCTGGAAAGAAAGAGAGGAAAAAGATCAAATTTAGGTTTTACTTGAATAATTACAGGGGGAGTCAACAACACTTATACCTTTTGAAAAATCATCAAAATTTGATTATATCACCGATTATGAGAACTTCTCTCTTTTCGTTTTTGTCAAGGACCAAATTAATTTTATACATATTGCCAAGTCTTGAAAAAATGGCTTTGAACTTGTGGAAATCTATGCTGTAGAAGCTACCTGGTTTTGAAGTATACTCCGAAATCACAACGAATGATTATCAAACTGACTTTGAAGGTGTTGTGGCGCAGCGGTGTAATCCTCTGACTTTGCAGCCAGAACAGTCAGGCGGACAGGGTTCGATCCCAGGTAGAGCCCCACCACTTGAGCGTCATGACAAGGGGTTGCGGACTCGATTAGGTCTTCTCTACTTCTGCGATCCCAGCGCTTGGCGCTAAAAACCGCAACTTCACCTTCCCCTTCACCTTTCAAGAGTCTGCACCACCACTTAAATGGTATATCATATTATAAATTTCTGCTTAAAAATGCCATGTTTTGTATAAAACTATAGCTCAAAGTAACGTTTTTCATGCCGTAATTTCATTCGTTCTCTCCTGGAAGAACAACTAACTAGGTTATCTCGTGGTATGGTTACTGAATATCCCAACCTCGTTCCCATGACCCAAAAAGAGGCTGTTGAAATCCAGCATGCAGTATTGACGTAGGAAACTGGCCCTCGGAACCAGGTTGTGAATATCCAAGGGGGGATGACAGTCAGTACATGCACATACGGGGAGGTCAGTCTGATATTTCTGGGTCCGAATATTGCCGAAAGAGATATTTTTGGGTCCAAATAAACTGAAAATATGGCCATGATACTTTTTGGCATCAAATATACCGGGTGAGTCAGAAAAAACGTGAGGTGTTTGCCAATTTTTATTGATGCAGTTTAACATGCAAATCCGTTTCTTTAAAGTTCATTGCATAGGAGAAAAGCTAACTTAGATATGAAAATTTGTTTGGTCGAAATCGGTATTTCCGTTCAAGAATTACGAGCAATTTTAGTAAAATGGTGTTTCGCAAGGCTGCTAAAATAGGCCTTCGATTAGATTCATATTCATGCACGTGTGACCTTTCTAAACCATGACAATCATAGTGTTTCTCTACCAAATAACTTGAAACAAGGCATGCGTTCTGTTAGAGCACAAAAGGAAAAACTAATTTTGCTTATGTTGTATCCCTAGGGGACTAGTCATTTAATTGTCATTGTTAGCAAGCTGAAATTTCTTTTACTAGCGATACTTTTCACAAAAATCGCTATATCACAAAATCGCAAATGAATAAGGAAAGAAATGACCGATTTGAACAAACTAAATTTCTATAACTAATTCAATCTTTCTTCTGCAATATAAAACTTCAACATTCCCGATTTGATTTGTTTTTCACAAGAATATGGCTTGTTAAACGCCCCACGTTTTGCTGACTCACCCGGTAGTTATACTGATATTTGTGAGTCCTTTAAAGGCAATCCTGATCTCAAGTTTGCATTGTTTCATTGTTCCAGTATGAAATGAGCTGAACTGATATTTTTAGCTTGCCTGAAAATTTCTCGGACTGACCCCCACTCCCGTATGTGCATGTGCTGAGGGTCCCCCTGGGCTTAATATTATGATAAGAAAGGAAATTATGCCTGTCATACCTATGATCTGCTATATCGTCTAGTTGCTCTCTTACTGTGCTTGGTATCTTTTGCTTCTTCAACCGTCTATTAAGTAAGCTTCCAATTAGTCCCTTACCAAAACGCCTTTTCCCTTTCTTAACAGGCGGCCTCTTCTTGATAACGGGTCTGTGCTGCATTCGATGTCTTCGTTCACTTGGTGTTCTAATCACGTGGGTCTGCACAGCCTTTATACTGACTTGCTTAGAAACAACTTCTTTGTCACGTTCTGAGGCCTTTTCTTTTTGATGTCTTTTCCAGCCAGCGACTCTAAAATTCGAAACAGGAAGGCATAAACGGGCAGCTAAACTCCCGTATTACCTAAAGTTCCCTTCGAGCAATTCGTTTGAAAGAAACCAGCAATAAATTTTTACACGATTAATTTTAAAGTTTTGCAGAGAATCGACGCCTACGCTTTCATTCTCAAAGTAAGCTAGGTAATCATAGGCTAAGGTGAGCAACTATAGAAAATCTAATTTAAAGGTCGAGAACAAATAACTTGATAGATGTGCCTTCAACTTACAGGCCTGGTGAAGAAGCTCGTATGGGCAGCGCAGGACCAGAATCAGTTTCATCTAGTACTTCAGGTTCTTCCTGAATAGTGTCATGAATCTCATGATGAAAATCAAAGAATACACTGTCTCGAAGATCTGATGGCATTGGAGAAGTCACTTCATCGGAATCCCCTTCTCCTTCTAAATCTATTAGGTCCTTTGGTGCAAAACTTCGGCCATCATAAACACTATGTGTCCGATCGCTAGGCTGAAATGACAACAAAGTATTAGATGTAGTTTCGTTATTAAATAAACTGGGTGATAACAAAAATTAATTGCATTTTAGGCATCAGCAAAAACCAACAAGTTAGATTGGAGCTAGCTTCCTAAAGTTAAAGCTTGGCGAGGAAGTAGCCCTCCCAGACCTTTTAATGATACCCTGTTCTCATGATCTATTTTAATATAAAAAGGTCTATTCTTTGGGTAACAGATACTGAGGTTCACTGGGTAATTATAATGCTTAGTAAATTGTCCCCAACTTACAACATTCAAGTATCCCCTTGTTACATGCAACCCTGGTCCTTTGAAAGGTTTGGCTCAGTATCCTTCCAAAGCTTATGTTCAATCTTTCGCTATTGATTTGGCTTTGCTACCAAAAGGGTACTTAACTTGATGAAATTGCTCCCAAACAGGATAAGAATCTCTTTACTCCAGAGGCACGACCCCGTACAGTTGGTGGTCAAGTACCTTTCCCCAGGGAAGAAAGGTGGTAAATCATCACTTAGAAATGAATTTGAAAATGTACAATGCACTTTTAACCCACATAACACCATACCTTTGTGCTCATTTTCCTTTTCAACCCATTAAATACCATACTTGGTACAGATTCTCTCTTGCTTTTCAACCTTGATCTCGTCATTGCACTAGTACTGCCAACTCTGCTTATTGATGCTCCTGAGGCCAAAACATTATCGTCACTTCCAAAATCAATCAAATCATCCTTCATTTTTCCATATCGTTTGCTGCAATGTCGAATTCTCCTCTCCCTCCATTTCTGTTGCTGAATTTGCTCCTCTATATCTAGCCCAAAGAAAAGTAATGTGTTTCTTGCAAGACTCCTGTATGAAAGATAAAACATTGTGGAAAAATATCAAGAAATGGATATTGAAACCAAAAAACAGGGAATTGGAGAAACAATGATTTCATTTTGTGCATTTGTAAAATTACAATTACTTTCAAACAGAAAGTTTTTGTTTGTTCCATCATTCAAGACCCTGAAATTCTCCATGTCTGATCAAAACAGAGGAAGATATTACGTCAACTTACATACAGGGTGTCCCAAAAAACCTTGTGCCCAGTTTATGTGGTTGCTGTGGGGGAGGGGAGCTGTGACTTCAATTGTCCAGTTTGAAGTTGCACCCCTCCCCCTCCCCAGTNAACAAGGACTCAGACTCTTAGTTGAAGCCTATCCTATGCAACTGTATGAAAAACAGGACAACAGACAATAATGCTAAAGAAAAATGAGCTTTTTACAAAGATGCATTGCGTTCTAATTCAGAATCTTTAATAATTCTATAGGAATTTGATTAAAGAATGCAATGCATCTTGGTAAAAAGCTCCCTGTCACCATCTTTAGCGTTATCGTCTATTGAAGTACAGCTCCTCCACAGCAACTGCATAAATGGGACACAGTTTTCGGAACACCCTGTAGTTAAAAACAAGGCATATGATCACATCAACAGATCCTTGACAATAAATTTCTAAGTTTTCCTTGGCTCTACTAGTTTGTATAATGAGGTTGATGCTTGTCACTATCAGTAAACTAATTGTATAATTTTAGCTAAAAATAAGCAACTTCAAATTTGCTCCAATTTGATCTGATTGCGGGACAGCTAAAATTGATTCAAAAAGCTACAGCAGGAATGTCCACTTACATTCTAACAGACCTTGCTCTACTCATCTGCCTTTTCATTGGTGGTTTTTGAGGAGATCCTTGGCTTCCAAAGTCATCACTTTGGGCATCCAGTGATTCACTTGATGTTTTGCGGGGATCCTTTTCCTTGGGGTGTGTTGGCATACATGACACAGAAGCAAGAGACCTGTTAAAAGGATAAAAGGACATCTTCATGATTGGATGAACATGAATAAATGAAACACACTAATGGGTAGGCCCAAAAAGTAACCCTCAAAATAAAAAAATTCTGAATTGCAAGATTTTAATGAAAGTTATGGCACTAAGCACAACATAAATATACCTATTGAGTAAAAATCAGTTCATTATCAGTAGTATTTGCAGAGAAATGAGGTTTTGAAAAAAAGACAATTGCCAAAACCACTGCACGTAACAAAATCACTAATCATCAGCAATAACCCACCAATGCATTTTTATGATTTATTAAATAATTTCTGAGCAAGTAATATTTTTCCTACTTTCTCATGGCAATGAACAGGATTTTATTAATTGATTTTCACACTGTTAAAAGAATTTAGTGTAAACTTTTCTTCAGGCCTTGCAAGAAGAGGCGCTTGAGCTCAATTAAGCGTCTCCACAAGCACCTGGAAAATTCTAGGAATCAATTTTAAGTGAGCACCTGGGTTGATAACGTTTTTATTACAGTACTTTTCACTGCAACGATTCTGCTTATCTTTGCCCTGTTCTTGTCATTTCTTACTGTCTTTTTTTAGTGTGTTGTATATTGACAATAATTTCTTAATGTTCAGGGTTTTAATTTTTTCCCAGGTGCTCAATCAAGCACTTGGAATCTTAATGGTTCTCTAATCGTCAGTAGTTTTCTTCCTCGCAAGGCCTAATTAGTAGGATACCATAATGTAGTCTCGAGGACGGTTCTTATATGCGGGTTTTACCGTATGTCACAGAGGAGTCTCATCAAACAAGAATATACCGGGTGCACAGTGGGCCAGAGGCAGACATTCGCGATTTTTGAATTTTTCTAAATCAATGGTTTTTATGCAGTTTTAGAAAGCTGAATTATGTGGCTTTCTTGTGCTTTTTACAGTTTTCATTTATCATGTGTTTTGAAATAACTATGATTTTTTTTAATTTGAGAAAATGTACNTTTACCGTATGTCACAGAGGAGTCTCATCAAACAAGAATATACCGGGTGCACAGTGGGCCAGAGGCAGACATTCGCGATTTTTGAATTTTTCTAAATCAATGGTTTTTATGCAGTTTTAGAAAGCTGAATTATGTGGCTTTCTTGTGCTTTTTACAGTTTTCATTTATCATGTGTTTTGAAATAACTATGATTTTTTTTAATTTGAGAAAATGTACAAAATTGTATAAAATGTTACACAAGCACGATCTTTGCAGATAAAAGTTGATGAATATTTTATTTACTAGCAAAAAGGGGCTGCAAAAAGCCTGATTAGTGCTGTCTGAGAATAGATAGGTTATATTAAATGAAAATCAAGAAAAACTAATTTTGTGAATTTTACTCTTAGGGTAGTTTGATGTTTTAATAACTTTTTGCTTTCAAAATGTCAGTTTTTTCCACTGCTCCAGAAGGCAAAATCTGACTTCAATCAAGAATATCGTGAAAAGTACGAAGAGAAACATACTGAACCAATGTATTTTCTGAAAGTACAGCTTATGATAAGTTCATTGCAAAAGGTTTCGTTCTGTTTCTCCTCAGTTAATTGAAATAAAATTATTTTCTTTTTTTTCCACTTCTGCATTTTCATAAGGGGGTGAAATTGGCGGACCATATCTGTTTTACTACTAACAGTCTTGTAATTCTCAAATGGCTATAACCTATTGAACTGCAGACATGGAAATGACGTTTAGTGGACAACAAAAATTGATCACCATTTGCAGCCCTTCTTGAGGGTGTTTTGAAATGGGTCAAGAAATGGCTAATTTAAGCCAGAAAATTTTTAAATCAAATGAGACATTAAATGAGGCGTTTTCTAATAGTACTGCTGTGTTATTCTGGCTACAGTAGCCTTTCCAACATGGAGCACGTTTTTGTACTTGCCTGGTGATAAAAAGCATTCTTGGTTCAAAATAAAAAATAAGGAATTTTGGCCTCATCCCCCCTAAATGTGACAATTTTTCAATTTTCTTGATAAGTCTTATTCACTGTTTTAATACGTTGAAAATTGAGCCATCAACCAATACTGTTGCATTCATTTTCACTGAGATATGGACGAATGTCTGCAAAATCACCATTTTGGCCCACTGTNGAAAATTTTTAAATCAAATGAGACATTAAATGAGGCGTTTTCTAATAGTACTGCTGTGTTATTCTGGCTACAGTAGCCTTTCCAACATGGAGCACGTTTTTGTACTTGCCTGGTGATAAAAAGCATTCTTGGTTCAAAATAAAAAATAAGGAATTTTGGCCTCATCCCCCCTAAATGTGACAATTTTTCAATTTTCTTGATAAGTCTTATTCACTGTTTTAATACGTTGAAAATGAGCCATCAACCAATACTGTTGCATTCATTTTCACTGAGATATGGACGAATGTCTGCAAAATCACCATTTTGGCCCACTGTGGGGTGTCCCAAAAAAGGTATATGCAACACAAAATGTAAACAAGTAACAATGCAATGTTCCTAATTTCACTATTTTCAAGTAGGTGCGAATGGGCTAACTGGGACAATGGGATAGGATTGTTTGTTCTTGGATTTAAGGGTTTGTGATTTAATCCCAAAAACTTCATGGGATTCACGATTTTTAGAAAACAGGCTTGGAATCTTCTCATTCTCATTATCGGGATACAGGATTTTGTAAAAAATTTTTGATGAAATTCGGGATAGATAGAATTCCCTTTGTACCCCTATCAAAAATTGTAAATGCCAAAAATAGTGGGGACCACGTGACTAAGTGTCCTTTCCTGTGGTTGACACATATAACAAATAAATGTATTTCATTAATGTGGTTTCCAACTTTCAGATGAATAAAAAAAGCTTATAAAGTGTTCCTAGCCGTAAACGTAACTGATTTCTCCAGGGTGCATTTCATGCACTTAGGCCCGAAGATCTTCGGCGTGGAAAAGAAATTTTCTTGGCGCAGTGGCGTGAAAATCTGATGGAAACAATAGGAAATTATTGTAATTGAATAGATCATATTGTTTTCCTGGCGTAAATTACTTTGTTATCGGCGTAACCTTCGGCGTGGAGTTTACATGGAATGCACCCTGGTGATTTCTCATCATTTTTTCTAGTCTTGTTAATTCTTATCTATAAGAACTCAGATATTGAACTGAATTTGAAATACCTTTAAAAACTGAATCATGAATTGTTGCTGAAATTAAAGCCTAATAAATATCACCTTGCATCTAACTGTTTCAGAAAGTTAATTCAAATACTAAACCTATAAAAGTGCTGCTAGCATTTTAGGGGGTGCTCTCTCCTCAATTAGCCTAGCTACTGAGAGAGCTCCTCCTCAAGAAATTCCCTATTAGTTAATGTTAATTGATGTTAATAGTTTAAATTTTCTTTATGTCTGTATATATTTGTTTAGTGATAGTGTTATTCTATGTAGTGGAGTTTTAAAATATATGCACTGAACTGAACTGAAAGCATGCTTCCGTGACCATCAAATCTTTTGGAATGCGGCGGTTCGGATCTCTAAATGTACTCATCCTAGTAGCTGTAGTATGTTCTAATCCATTATGGTATGGTGTATGGTCTTTTGGGTTTTGTTGGGCGTGATTTAAAAGCCTAGAATAATTTTATCAAATTTTTCGGACACCTATTGCATAAAGAGACTTCATAAAACCTTTGATTTCTCTTCTGTTCTTTGCTCCCATGCCCTCTTTCTTTTTCTCTCAAATCACCAAGCTCAACATCGTCTTCCTTTGGCTTCTCCATCGTCCTTCGTCTCTTGCAAGGGAGGGGAGGTAGCGCGCAGCTAGGCCCTGCATCATCTAAAGACTCCAAGGATTCTGTAGTCGATTGATATAAATTGGACATTGTAAACAGAATGATCAATAAGAAGACATTAAATGATCTGATTCATCAACAGCTCTTGTGGTTCATCAAATTTTCATGCAGTTGGTTAAAATCACGAGACGATTTGATCCGATGTCCGCCGCCATTATTGAAATCATCTCATTCAAATCCATGCAGCAACAATCGCAACATTCCATAACGTCATGCAAATACAAACCGCACATTACCGCGCATTGTTTGCAGTATGCGCGCTGCTCCTACGCTACGACATTTCAAGTGTTCCTACGCAATCACTTTCGACCAAATAGAGAAAAGAGGTTTGGATAGAGCAGGGGTTCAAATCTTGTAAAGTTTGAGAAGAAAAACGAAAGTACAACCCCTTTTTTCAGTAGGAACACTTCTAGCTGTGGCATAAAGTTTTTTCCGATCTCAGAACACTTTTCAGAGAGTTAATCATCGATAACTTTACTAAAAGGCTCAAAGTGCGTCAGGATGGTTCAGTTTATACACTTGTCAAGTTGTATTACCTTCTCCGAAGCTGGCAGATTTTTGTAGGTTCTGGTGTTATCTTAAGTAAGAATTTCTGCGAAGCGGCTTTGCAGAAATTCTTACCTAAAATGATATAAATTAAATTCTAACTCAACGACCCTGACGACCTAAACGATTCACATTTTTACCGTCCACATTCAGTCGATTAGGTCCTTTGAATCGCTCGTTCCCAACGACTCTCATGACCACCACCCCCTCTCCTCCCCCTCCAGTGACTACAACGACCTAATGTGAACAAGGCTTAACATCAAGAGCAAATTCTTTTCCAGTTGAACTTTCGATACAGCTTCCAACTGAACATGATGACGAACTGACAACAAGTCGAAAGCTGCTTCGGTCCAACTATCCATCCACAAAAATGAGCTGAACGTTGACTGTAATTTTCTCCATTTGCCCTAAAATGCTTCATTAAAATCAATACTGGTGAGACACCAAAGTCAAGAAAATATCACACAGATGAGTTTTCAAAAACCAGAAAGTTTGAAAAAGACGGTTGCCAAATACATTTCAGGCAGTTTTCATCACTGCATGACACAAATGTGTCTTTATTTTACAAGAAGTTTCAATATTTCATTGATCAACTATCGATTTGGTTTCGAAAGGTGCTAAGTTTATCGACAAATTCCGCCCAAACCAGCGTGAGTCATTTCCAGGGTCCTTTCATTTTGCTGGAAGACATTGCTGACAAAATACGGGATAAATAAAATCCGCCATGAGATGCAAAGGCGTGCATTAACAAACCATGGCCCACTCTATGGCATAAAGGCAATTTTAGTGACAATTTATTTCATTGAAACCGCTCATACATGCCATTTTAAAGATTTTGGGCGATTTTGCGTTCAAGTATCTTCTGGAAAAAGTTGAAAAAGGACTAAAATATGTAGATCGCTTTGGTCGTGTTTTCAGAATGATAATAATTGCAACAAGCATGACTAGACTCAATACAGAGCCCTAGTTAGCGCTATTTTGCAACAACAGCAACAAGTGGCGTATTTCGTGCTGTAAAAAAGGAATGGAGTGAAAAAATTAGGACAAATGGAGTTAATCTAAAGCAGTATAAAATGAGCTACAGTTTGTTGAAATCGGTTGATAAATTCTGCCGCGGGAGAGCTTTGACAAATGTTTGTCTTCCACTGAGAATAATTTATAAATAAACACATATGAAGCTTGCTTTGATTCATGATTATTATTATTATTATGAAACATGATAGATTTAAGTTGTAATCATTGGTGAATATAGTAATGCTAATCTGAAATAAGAAATACTCGAAATCTCATCCTATTATAAAAAGTTAACACTTCAAAAGGTAACTATATAACATGACTAGCTATGCGAGAAATTCCAACTTTGGAAGAGAATTTCCCATCTTTTTCCTTTTAATTTTATTCCTACAATAGACCTTTTAGCTGCAGTAAAAACCCGCATATGAGAACCTTCATTTATTAAGAACCTGCAGCCTGAAATTTGGGATTTCTGACCCTATATATAAGAACCTTTTCACCCTGATTTTCTGTTCAGGTTTTTATTAAAAGATTTTGATTTACACACAAAAGAGAAAAAACAAAATCGGTCATGAACTTTAACAATACGAGTATAGGGAAAGTCTCTTTCAATTGGCTTACAGGTACAGTATAGATCACTGAGTCTTAATTTTCCATATGCTGTTGCTATATTGTACATTAGTTATGAAGATACAGCGCAGAAATTGCAGTTGATATCAAGTTTTTTACATTTAAGAACCAATACCCTGTGATAAGAACCTACACCCTGATTTTGCAATACCCCCACATAAATAAGAACCCAAACAAGCAGATTTTAAAAACATAGGTTCTTATGTGCGGGTTTTTAATGTATTCTAAAAAGTGTCTGCATCGAACCATATTTTGATACATTTTGTAGAACTTTCGAATGTGCACTAAAGTGATAACAAGCTCTAACGCCATTCAGTCGAACCTTTCGCATAAAAATGTATACAAATATCGCTCGATCCAGACTCTTTCGTAGAATAGCTAAAAGGTCTATTCAGAGGAACAAGGACAGATTTCGTAACACAATAGCAACAGTTGCCTTTGATTGACACCGCAATTCAAAGCGATTAGCGATTGCAGACAAAAGAAATTCTCTCAACCAGTAATTCAAAACAAACAAAGCCGCGAAAGTTGCTGTGAAACCCAGGCAGCTACAATCTCTTACAAAAGTGTTGGACCCCTGCGAAAATCTATGTTTTTCGGCAATTTTTCCCCCTCTCCCCCCATTTCAATGTTGGTTGTATTATGGATTCATTCCTTCGATGGATGTGCATCGAAAAACAGTTTTGGCACTACAATCAACATTGAAACGGGGGGAAGGGGGGCAAAAATGCGATTTTTTGGTGAGGGGTCCAACACTTTTGTAAGAGATTGTCTGAAAGTTATGATTTTCAAAAAATCATTTCGCCGTGTTAGGGAACAGCCAGGAAGCTGCAATTTTGTACACTTATCGTGCATATTTAGTAGCATGTACTACTGTGTATTTTGACTTGTACTTGCTTTCTATCAATAAGTAGCGATGTATTGAAAATAGGCAAAATTTGCAAATGTCATGAATTTTCCCGGCGCATTGTTTAACCCCCACAACAATAATGAAAGTGTTTGCAGAACAACTTTCAATGACGTATCCTATTTGCAGGTAGCATGCAATTACTTCGCGTTCATATTTAAATGTTTTTAATTGCAACTTGTAACTGTTGAGAACGATTGAATTATTCACATTGATATCCTGGGAATTGTTGGAAATGGGGTAAAATGCTCAATATTTGTATCGCTAAAGCCATTTGTGGGAATAAGATACCGCATCGGTTCACACTTCATGGTAATGTGTGATGGTACACCTGATTTTGAGAGGAATATGAAGTCCTTCATTTTTGTACGCTTTGCAAGCTGGAGNTAGCTTGCTCGTTGTGCATTCCAGAAGTGGTTTTTAAGAGAAGACATGGGCATATATCGAAAGAAGAAGGATATATCTAAACATCTGCCTTGGGCATTCTTTTTATTTGGCTCAGAAGCTAAGCAGTAAGTGTTTTAATTACACCCAAAAAAATACGAGAATTGAATCGCCTACCAATCGGGTTCTGAACCAAACAAATAAAATGCCTGAGGCAGATGTTTAGATATACCCTTCTTCTTTCGATATTTAGTCATTACTTTTGTTAAAAACCACCTTTCGCGTGCACAAGGTGACATTTTGCCCGACTGGTTTCAGGGCAACTTTCGCGGCTTTGTTTGTTTTGAATTACTGGTCGAGAGAATTTCTTTTGTCTGCAATCACTAATCGCTTTAAATTGCGGTGTCAATCAAAGGCAGCTGATGCTATTGTCTTACGAAATCTGTCCTTGTTATTCAGAGGCGGAGTCGAAGGCCAGTGTCACTTTAATCTTAGACAGTAGGGCAGGGGTGGATATTCTTCCAAAATATCAGAATGTTTACTCGATCGATGACAAACGAACATTGAGGACTTGGCGTTCGGAGCATGCGCATCGAAGAGAAGTATTGTCTATTAAAATAGAGTGTAGTTGCAGTCTAAGAGTAGAACTTTAGCTTAGTGGTTTGCACGCTCGCCTTCTGCGAGGAAGGTTGTGGATTCAAAAGTCCTAGGCTGGCCGCCTGAGGTAGTACCATCAGTAGGCCTTAATTAGTAGGCCTTAATTAGCTTTAATTCAGCTACCATTTATTCAGCCTACGTTAAATAAATTATTGATGATGATGATGATGACCACTCATCCTAAAGAGCTCTGTACGTTTCTCCCCCCAGAGAAAAGCTCAAAGTCCTTGGGAGGGGGTGCCAGGTGCCAGCAGGGTTGGTCTGTTTGGCTACAGCAATGGGCCACTTGCGGGTCCTTGGAGCAAACGACATACTACAAAAGGGCCATTTATCAAAACCTTCCTCCCTCCCTCCGCCTCTGAATTAAGGATCCCAAACACCGCTAACTAAAATTAGACTTGAAAATGTTATCAAACAACCTTGTCTTCAAGAAAAGATATACATGTAAGTTAAATAGAACCCAGAAATAATATCAAAAAGTCACAATTCTTGAGTGTTATAGATACGATTTATCAACAAGTGTCCGCCGATTCGATATTGTCCAATGCTAACCCATAACCTAAACAGCATAGCCATCAAATTTTGAAAAAGATTACACGAATGGTTAATGCATCTTTCATTAGATTTGATGGCTTGAAAGGAACTTCAGGTACTTTGCTGTAATTGTTTATTGGCAATCTTTGATATCTTGATTATTTTCAGAATTACTGCGTTTTTCTATGTTTCAACCAGTTTTGAGGTTGTGACGTCATCAAATTGCTAAATCAAAAACCAGAAAAGCTACAGATTTCTGCGTACCAGGTAATTATAGACCTTTATAAACTATGGTTTTCTTGAAGATAGTACCGCTTTTCCTCAATTAATTTAGGATTTACGATCATTATAGTTTTTTCGAAGCGTTTCGTGAACTCTTTTAATAAAAAGAAAAACGCTGTAATCCTAAAAATAATCAAGATATCAAAGATCGTCAATAAAGAATTCTCGCAAAGTACCTGAAGTTCATTTCGAGCCATTGCATCCAACAATAGATGCATTAACCATTCGGGCATTCCTTTTTTTAAGACTTGATGCCTATGCTAACCTAAATCGACTTCTACACAAGTTCGCAAAGTGAAGATGACTGAAAATCGAACAGATTTTATGACTATTCTTAAAACTGGAGCCAACGAGGCATCAACATTGTTTATGGCAAGAATTTGAATTTCCTTGCAAAGAAATATTCCTCGTTTGGCCACCCCAAGAAAATTTGCTTGACAACCAGAATCCAGCTCCAGTATTTGTTGCGAAATCTTTTGGACAATGTTGAAAATCATTTACTGCTTGACACAAGCAAAAATGTATGTCAAAAATATTTTAGGACGTGGCCCAAATAGCCAAACCTTATGATTGAAAGGGATGTTTCAAATGTCTGGCAAACACTTTGTTTGCTCGCTTGGCCATGGCTCTCTAGCCGTAGTTCTGTGATGTTTACGGTCGACAATCGCAATAGCGTACGGTCAGTAAATTTCACGAGGCTTCTACAAAGGAATGCTTGAACTCGAAAAATTCTTGCCTTGATTCGCTCAAAGCAGCTCACCCTTGTAAATTCTTGAGAATAACCCGAACCTGAATCCGAACCCGAAGTAGCTTCATATCACGATCTCTTTATCCTAACCGGGTAAATAGTCTCTAGAAAAACTATAAGGTTTATTTATGCCCAGTTTCTTTCGAATTAAAAATGAAACGTTTTAATCCTAGTAGCCGTGTTGCCTTTAGACAAGTTATCTTTGAGAGATACTTGAAATTTGCTCCATGGGGGAAGTGCCCCTTGTCAGGTTCTTTGCGATAATACCTACGAAACATTTTGTAGTCGCAGAAAATCAACATCAAATAGGGGCGTTAACTCCTAGGAAATCGACGTAATTCTGACAGAGGCCAAACATTTCCTAAAACTTCCCTACAGCTTGTTATTTCCAAACGTTTTGCAGGAATCGAAGGGGACTTGTCTCTAACCCCAACTATTTCTGCTTCTAATTTTCTGAATGCACCAGGCCATAAAATATTTCTAGTCCGTAATCATGCTAAAAAAGGATCGGTATTGGCATCATTTTCAACGAATCGCCTTTGGGTAGAAAATCTCTTCGAGAAGTCGAGTGGTACGCCTTGCTATTAAATAAGGTTAACAACGATTTGTGACGTATGATTATTACGCATGCTACCTAGATATTGATGACGTATTCGTAGCCGCACTAGCCCCAGAAGACTGTGTCGTTGCAGTTCCTATGCTTAGCTGCGAGAATCCACTATGACTTGACTCTAAGCTTGACATTGAGCCCCTGCAGAGGAAAAAGAATGAAAAAAAAACGTTAGAAAGTTACTGGGCTGTTTTAAGAACAAGTCGCGGACCACGGTCAAAAAACGGGCAAGGGCTTAAAAACATGATAGTGGGCCCTTTTTCTCCAGCACCTTCCCCTTCTTGCTCCAACTGCATATTGTTAATTTTTTGAAGAATGGACTATTAGATCGAACGAAGGCTTTTATGAAGAGTGAAGTTTAGGCCTAAAGCCCACCAATCAACATACGTTCGGTACTTCGTTGGTCTTAAAGCATTTTTTATATTAATTTGATATTCCAGTTGTTCTTCCTTTGTCTTTTCTGTGTGATAACGTGCTCCTCGTATGCAAGCTGTCACAGCACAGCAAAACACCTCCTCCCACAGCCATTAAACTTAGGCCCAAATTCAGAACACTTCTCGACACTTTGACAAATCTAACATAAATTATGAGGGTGAAGAACTCCTTTCATACAACAGCCTCTTGAAAAAGGTATGTGCGGTACTGGTGACAACTATCCTAAATACAATAATGCAAAGTGAATGAGCCAAAAATCGTTTCCATTGTTTGTAAAATCATACTGCAAAAAGCTTTTACAATTCTGAGTTCTCCGTAAAAGATCAACTTGACATTTGAGATGGCCTTGACGATCGGCTCAATGCAAATACTGAAGCCTTTTCAACAGACACTATTCGCAATATGAAACGTTTGAGAAAAATCGAATGTGAACTTTGCCTAGACTCACGATTTAAGTCCCTTCATTTTCGCTCATTGAATTGAATTGATGTTGTTGTAGTTGTAGCGACATATTAGTTCAGGGGAGCGAAACTACACGAAAATAATGAGTCTAATACCTCATTCACACTGAAGCAGTTAAACCAGCTTTATCTAGCCCGGGTTAAATTTCAACCAATCAAATGCATTCGATTTGTTGGATCGACCAATTAGAAGCCCAGCATTCAATAACCTGGTTTATTTTAAGCTGGTTTAAGTTGCAGTGTGAATGGGGTATAAAATGTGCCAGGCGAATAAAAAAACCGGTTTTGGTTCCTTCCAAGTATTTTTTCAAAGAGTGTTTGAGATCAAGTGCTTGGAATTTTTGAATCTGTTGACAGGTTCTTTGCAGTATGATTTTCAAAACTGTAAACATTTCTCGACTCACCAACTATATGCATTTGAGGTGTGTGTGCGTGTGTGTGCTGGGTACAGTAGGGTTAAATTGGTTAGCGGTTAGAAGAAGGAATGAAATATAAAAAATCATGAATAAACAGCGCAAATAAATGGGGGAAAATCGGTAAAAACAGTAAATATAACAAAGGATAAACGAAGAAATAGTTGGTTACCAGTCTTGAAAATGAAATAACAACCAAACAAACTTGAAATAAGCAAAATAAATGAATTTATACACAGATCGAATTTTAATATCATACGTTGTTAAACTAGGTTAAATTATCCTAAAATGATATCATAATTATCTCTATTTTACCAATATGTAGCATGTAAGAATTTAACATTTTGCTCGAGTAAATTAATCGACAAGTTATTCAAATGACTTATTGACAGCACATTAAAACAACAGTACTGAAAATTTAAAATTTAAACTTTTTGAAACTTTTTAGTTCGTCTTATCATTAAGATCAGTGATTCCTCCCTAAAATTTTCAGTATTATTCTATCTTTCCCGTTAATTCTGAAGGTGAAAAAGATCATCATGTTATCATAAAATTAGAGTTTAAAAAAGTGTGTTTAGTTTTGTGAGAATTGTAAGTGTATGTTATCACGAGATTTTAATGCTTTGGTGATCTGCTAGTGTTTAAGTTTAAAATTTTAATTTAACAAGTGCGATGCATTTTGTTGTGGTGCATGAGAAATAATGCGCTTACCCAAATTTCGATTCCCTGTTTTCGTTTAGGTCCGAATAAGAATTCGATAAGCCAATAAGACTGTAGTATTTCCTGATAATGATTGACAAATAGAATAATAAGATAGGGCTTTCCATAGACCTTTTTGACCATACGAAAAAGGGATTGGGGAGAGTGGCCAATTCTGGTAGTATGTCTGGAAGATGATTTTTAAGGTCACCATACAATAAACCTTTTTACCAAGTAGGAAACGAGATTCGAATGATCGATTCCTTCTGGCAAATGATGGAAATCAAATTCGATCTCAATTGTTAAGACTTCGACTTATGACGTTTTACCAGATTGAACCGCTCGATCCAAACCTCAAATCTGGTAAAATAAAAAGGCTTATTTACAGTAGAAAGATACAGCAAAGTACCTTATTATCCCGCATACAAGGACATACCTAAACTCATTACCTCAGTCCCTGTTTCCGTTTCGTGTATTGGCGGATACCTAATATCGTTGTATTCTGCTCGTTGTTTAAGGTGACAAAGACAGTGTCGTGTTTCTCATCTCTTCTTTGCAGATGCTTACCGAATTACTGGATAAAAATATGCTGCCCTTATCCTGTAGACTATCTTGAAAACATGGAATGTGGAATACTGGAATGGAATTGAATACTGGAATGACATGGGATACTGGAATGACATGGAATATTGGAATACTGGAATACATATTCCACGTCATTCCAGTATTCCAGTATTCCATTCCAGTATTCCACATTCCATGTTTTCAAGATAGCCATCCTTATCCCGTTATGTGCAGGGCATTAGATCAGGAGCTTGATAATATTCGCAATGCATTTCCTACATCTAAAGAATTACATTCATGCACTCTTCGTACATGTACGAAGAAGGAAAGCTTTCCATAGCAGCAGGTCCCAAAGCTAATATTAAAAATCAAGGATCTTTGTGGATTTTGAAGGAAGGTCGAAAAGGCTCTCCGAGTCACTTCTAAACATGATTCCGTTGCAGAACCATGATTAGTGCTAAACATTTAAAGGAATCCTCTACAACAGGCCTTTGCTGCAATCAAAAGTCATTTAAAAATAAATAAAATCCCGTAATAAACCAGTCACCCATTTTGTATTTAATAGACACACTTAAGTTTGCTGTCAAAAACTTTAGTTTAATTTATAAGATAAAGCAGAAAATAACACGAAGCTTAACGTAGACACGGATGAAAAATAAAACAAAATAAAACCAAACAATTTATCAAAGAAAGAAAGTGCTTTGTTAACAGAAGTGTGTCATTAGTATGTTAGTTTACTGTAAGTATTGACAATACAAATTAATAGAATTTCTTTCTTGTTTCCTCTAACCCCCCTCCCTGTTCTTTGGCCTTCCCCCACGATAACCCTGCATGTGCACAAAGAAAGGCTAAGAGCTGGATTATCTGAGTGCTAGATAAATTAACTGACTCCAAAAGGGCTTTGCAGCGATAAGGAGGAAAATAAGGAGGACAGCGATAAGGAGGAAAATTTCAAACAGACGAAACCATGCCTCTTGGGGCTACAAGTTTTCACCCATGGGAAAAGAAATGATGAATTTCTCTGATATCATTTAAAGGGGCCTATGTAACCAGCATGCCTTGCACGCGTCTTCTCTTTGTTGTCGGCCATTTTAGTGGACCAATAAAATGACCACGGCAAAGAGATCCCAACNAAAATAAAACAAAATAAAACCAAACAATTTATCAAAGAAAGAAAGTGCTTTGTTAACAGAAGTGTGTCATTAGTATGTTAGTTTACTGTAAGTATTGACAATACAAATTAATAGAATTTCTTTCTTGTTTCCTCTAACCCCCCTCCCTGTTCTTTGGCCTTCCCCCACGATAACCCTGCATGTGCACAAAGAAAGGCTAAGAGCTGGATTATCTGAGTGCTAGATAAATTAACTGACTCCAAAAGGGCTTTGCAGCGATAAGGAGGAAAATAAGGAGGACAGCGATAAGGAGGAAAATTTCAAACAGACGAAACCATGCCTCTTGGGGCTACAAGTTTTCACCCATGGGAAAAGAAATGATGAATTTCTCTGATATCATTTAAAGGGGCCTATGTAACCAGCATGCCTTGCACGCGTCTTCTCTTTGTTGTCGGCCATTTTAGTGGACCAATAAAATGACCACGGCAAAGAGATCGCAACAGGCTATATTTACAAAGCATGCCGGTTGCAACGGCCCCTTTAAAGGCTTTGCAGAAAGCAAGGATAAAGTTTGTTAAACAAAAGATTTAAGTTTCCAAAATGACAATGCGATTTGCCCTTCTGAAGAATAGATTTCACACCTCTAACCACACTCGATCAAATCAAAATAAACAGAGAGAGCAAATGATCTTGGTTTGCTGCGCAGAAGGAGTGAAATTTATTCTCAGGGATGCCAAATCACTTTGTCTTTATCAGAACTGCATCCTTTGTTTTACAAAATCCTCCCGTGCTTTGGCAAAAGGATAAAGTTTCCATTCCTGCTCAATATCCTCCGTTATACGGTCATACTGAGATAAATTAAAACTCCATAGTCAAAGGTGGCAAATGGATACATACCTAAATTCTTGCGAAGGTAGAATTTCGTAGTAATACATGATTTTCGTTTTATGCATTATTCTAGGTGCACCTCTTGAAGGTATAGCTTGTGATGAATATTTCCATTGAAGAATGAATACACCGGGTTGTGTACAAATATGGGTGCCCTGTGAAATAAAAGAAGATACATAACAAGATTTGTGTGGAACTTCAGCAAAGGCTCCATTTCTTTGATTGGCTGACGAGTCGACACACCCTAAAAATGTTCACACCTTGAAGGCCAATTAAATTTGAGAATATGTGATCACATGACGGGAAACGCCCCCTTTCGGCCGGTTTTTACCCCTTCCCTCTAAAAAAGCCCGGTGTAAAATCTGTTACAAAATTTTCCAAATGTTTTTTCTTGCACGTGTTCAGCATGCCTACGAGCACATTTTCCTCGCGAACTTTTCCGATATTCCAAATATTCATGAAATTACGCCGTTCTAAAATTGATGCAAGCATTTCTACNGATAACCCTGCATGTGCACAAAGAACGAGGGAGGCTAAGAGCTGGATTAACTGAGTGCTAGATAAATCAACTGACTTCAAAAGGGCTTTGCAGGTTAATTTCAACAGCGATAAGTAGAAAATTTTTTAAAAAGACGAAACCATGCCCTCCTGGGGCTACACGTTTTCACCCATGGGAAAAGAAATGATGAATTTCTCTGATATCATTTAAAGGGACCTCTGCAAACGGCGTGCCTTGCACGCGTCTTCTCTTTGTTGTCGGACATTTTAGTGGACCAATAAAATGGCGACGACAAAGAGATCACAAAAGGATATATTTACAAAGCATGCCGGTTGCAACGGCCCCTTTAAAGGCTTTGCAGAAAAAAAATGATAAAGTTTGTTAAATAAAAGATTTAAGTTTCCGAAAAGACAGAGCGATGTGCCCTTCTGAAGAATAGATTTCACACCTCTAACCACACTCGATCAAATCAAAATAAATAGAGAGAGCAAATCATCTTGGTTTGCTGCGCAGAAGGTCTATTCTCGAGGATGCCAAATCGCTTTGTCTTAATCAGAACTGCATCCTTTGTTTTACAAAATCCTCTCGTGTCTTCGCAAAAGGATAAAGTTTCCATTCCTGCTCAATATCCTCCGTTATACGGTCATACTGAGATAAATTAAAACTCCATAGTCAAAGGTGGCAAATGGATACATACCTAAATTCTTGCGAAGGTAGAATTTCGTAGTAGTACATTATTTTCGTTTTATGCATTATTCTAGGTGCACCTCTTGACGGTATAGCTTGTGATGAATATTTCCATTGAAGAATGAATACACCGGGTTGTGTACAAATATGGGTGCCCTGTGAAATAAAATAAGATACATAACATTGCTGTACTCATACAACGAGTTAAAGAAATATGGATAAGGTAGCCACAGGGCGAACTGGGGCATAAGAGAAACTATCAAAGCCCTATTTTGTGTGGAACTTCGCAAATGCATTTGGCATAAAACATTGGGTCTTACGCCTTGGCTAAATGTACTGAACATTCAACATTTCACTCAAAAACTCACCTTCCAACATCGTTGAACGTTGCTCACAGGTAGGACTGCCAAGCACATTAAAAATTTCCATAAATATTTCTCTCAACAACCAACCTCGTACCCAGTGTCAATGAAGGTTTTCCGTAAACTGCAGCGCCTACATTGATCGTATCTGTTGAAGGCTAACCTCATGCTGACAACAACAGATACCCTTGGGAACGAGGTTGCTGAACATTATAATTTGATGCGATTGAGCTAACGCCGAATATACATTGATAAGTTTTCAGAAAGCTTTGAAGGATTTCTCTAGCTAAATGCACACCTTTGTGTTATTAAGTTCATTTAAGAAATAAACAGTATCAAAAGATTGCTGCGGGCAAGGCCATTCACTCAAAGCAGTTGTTCATCTTAAGCTCACGCTAATCTTGTGAGAAAGTTCGAATCTGTTCGAATTTGTTTTTCGTCGTCACTGTACCATCCTGTTGCGATTTGATGGTGCAAAACTGATGAAAATCTATGATATAAAAGGGTTAGACCCACTGCATGGTTTGGTGTGGAACTGCCAGTCCCTTTCGTTTCTTTTGACTGTTTGTGTGTTGCCTTTTTTTCTTTTTTGTTCTGAAGTTGGATTTGTAGAATTGTAAGTACCGTTCTTGGTGGAGGCCAGATGACCTTGTGTCTTCCTACGCCAAGAACGGTACAATATTTATGTATTTATATTAGTTAGTTTTAAATTTATTATGAATAGGACAAAAAGATCTGTTTGCGCTAAATATTTTCCACGTGCCAATTAGTATTAAAACAAAATTTAAATTCGCAAACCTGAACAGATTCTCCTTGCGTGCAGACAATCGGCCTCTCAACAACAACAGCATCAATGCCGGGCCGTACTCCCGATAATCGTGACGACATCGATTCACCAAGGCAACCAGTGACGGTCCCATTACTCGCTTCACGTGGTCTTTTGTGTCTCAGGACTGTAAACGTGACGTCACCATCGATTATGTCAAAGTCCCAAGTGATGACTGATTCAGCTTCTGAGACTGTGATCATTACCTGGAAAACAATGGAGCATTAACAATCAAATCAACGAATCAATCAATCAATCAATCAACAAATAGTGCTGATCTGAAAGAACATATTTCAGATTTAATTTTTTATAATTCTCAAACTGTAATATTGTTGGATTTGCCACAAAGAAAAGCACAAGGACATTTGTCGCAAGCAAAGTCAATGACATAATAAAATTTTGCAGATTTTTCAAACAGAGAAATTTCATTTTGACCATCCATTTACCGGTTTCTTATTTAGCTTCTTTTTATTCATTCCGTTGAAAAGTCATTTGAACGCCAGCTCTCTTACAATACAAACAAATTATTTGGTATTAAAAACACAATAAAGATGCTATGTCAATAACATCCATAAACGAGATAGGCCTACCTCATGCGGTGTCCCTTTCAGAACATGTGCAGTCTGATATAAATCAGATCCAAGCCAACTCGATTCACCTCCCTCGCCAATATTATGAAATCGATGAAAGGGTTTTGGAACAGGTTTGCCTTCGACCACATCACACTGCAAGATAAATTGGAATCACAAATTTGAAATTGTTGAAAGGCATGTTTATGGATTATTTTTTAGTTAAGTTCATATAAGACCCGATTTACACTGTACCGGTACAACTTTGGAACCGTAACAAAAGTGTAACGGATCAGCCTCCCGTTTACTCCTGCTAATCCGTAACACTTTTTTCCTTCAATCTATAGAAACAATTTTGTTCTGGAGTAACGCTCTTGAACCGTAACAACTTTTTGAGGGAACAAAACTGTACCAATATAGTATAAACGTGGTCTTATTGTCATGCATTCCTATATCAGGTTGGACTAAGACAGGATATGAAAAAGCACCAAAGGAGTGATCACTGGTTTCAGTGTACGTAGGTTGCAATTTAATAAAACTTAGGTGCTTTAGCAGATAATTTTTTACGCTTTGCTTGCACACTCCATCGCTTCCTTGTTCGCTGAAGGAAATATTTGAAGATGATTATTTTAGTTGGACGAAGAGAAACGCTTTTCATGCATTGGTCCTACGAGCTGAATGTGAATTCAATGGTCGAAAGTTAATGAGCTGACCTTTGAGTAATACATTCAAATTCTCAGATAATTGGCAAAAAAATCAGAAAGTTACGCATATCAAGGCACCATAAAATCTCAGACTATACTATTACTCGTACATGGTCCAAAGTCTCAACCATGTTTTTGAAAAGAAAAACACATACTCTGCTGAGGACAAATGCATATGAGATTCATAAAATGGTGAAAACAAACGACGGAACAACTTGAGAGCAATTCAATAAAAAATGATTACTGATAAAATTAAAGGGCGATTTCTCTATTCACGTACCTCGCATTCCCCACCAAGAAATTCTGGAACATATTCTTGTGAGAGGTAGTCGGTTAAGCCACCAGGGCCCTGCAAAGAAATTATCAGGGTAAATCATATGAATATACAGGAATCATGAATATACATGGTTACAGGAATCAATGGTGGATTTAACAACGTACGCGTGCGGTCGCTTCTTTAAAAGGATGCTCAATATGTTCAAACGATTGTTGGTCTACCGGGTTACCCAAAAAAGTGAAATT
Organism: Aurelia aurita; assembly: GCA_004194415.1. NCBI lineage: Eukaryota > Metazoa > Cnidaria > Scyphozoa > Semaeostomeae > Ulmaridae > Aurelia > Aurelia aurita. The sequence goes on along the minus strand of REGM01000156.1, from coordinate 573,422 downwards.
TTTTGAAATATCCCCAAAAATGTGATTATGTTGCCGATCATAAAAATTTCTTTTGGTGCATTTGTGTCAAGGTTCGAATTAATGTAATGGATATTGCAAACTCTAGTTGCAATTTAGCGCTTGTGGGAATTCCTGCTTTTGAGAGCCACCTGGTTTTGATGCATACTCTCAAACGTCAAATTATGTTACAATGAACTGTTCTAAAACAAAGTATAGTACGATCAATCCAATGAAAACATGGCAGATAAAATGCTGAATACTATTCTGCCCAGTAGTACGGTGAGTCTGACTTTCGAAATCACTAGAGGTGTTGTATCTCTTCTCTCGTTTTCAGCTTATATACTACATGGAACCTAGACCACAGGGACCCCTGGAAGATGTTGGAAAATGTATAACCCCCATCCCCCGCAATTATATAGAGTCCCTAGTCCCTAGACTCCTTTGCAATAGCAAAATTTCAAAGGAGGCTAAGGACTAGCGACTCTATATAATTGCGGGGGATGGGGGGGTTATACATTTTCCAACATTTTCTAGGGGTCCATATGCCTAGACCCTTGGGTCTTATCCTGAGAAGCAATACATTTTACCTGACTGGCAGGAGATCCCAATGTTCCCGACTCTCCAGCGATGTTTTTATTGCTTTTAAATCGGTGGAAGCAAATGTATAGATGGAAAGGAAATAGATTGATTTGGATCGAACAAAAAAGTGGCGTCTTCTTACCTGATAATCATTACCACTGTAAATAAGAAATTTTTTCCTTGAATTTTCGTCGATAAACGGACTCAATAAAGTCCAAACAACTCCAAACACACGTGGAGCTCGAACCAGTAGTAATCGCCCAATGGTTTCTGGGTAATTTGCTTCTACAACTTCTATTATATTTAGCATCGCTCTAACTCCTGAAAACAAAATAAAGAGGTTAGCAATATTGATTTGTTCTTCAACGCCTGGAATCAGTTGCTTGGGGTCAATAAAAATATAGACAAATTGTATACACAAGAGAATAGGTTCCAAATCTTTAAAAAAGGTTTGTGTGAAACTCTATGACCTATTTCTTTGAAATGAATGGCCTGAAAGAAATTTTAGCTACTTTGCTATAATTCTATCGTTGGACTTTTCAGAAATCTTCAATATTTTTCGAAATTACAGCCTATTTTATATTTCCACTCATTTGAGGATGTGACGTCATGAAATTTCTAAATCGTAAACCAGAAGAGCGAAAGACTTGTGCTTGATACCATATCGTAGACATTCATAACTATGGT
>REGM01000156.1:555406-572102 GCA_004194415.1 Aurelia aurita | reverse complement strand
CTGAAAATATTGAAGATTTCTGAAAAGTCCAACGGTAGAATTAAAGCAAAGTAGCTAAAGTTTCTGTCAAGCCATTCAATTCAAAGAAGAAGGTCACAGAATTTTAGACAAGCTATCAAAAACTGTTTACTGTTCGAAACCGCCCACTGGCCCATGACCACAACATGCATTTTTCTAATTGAAAATTACCACCAAAGCTTTACTAACAGGGGTATGCAACAGAAGCATTAATTTTTGAAAGCTCCTCTTAGATTAAAAATGACACTTCACATATGATTGACATAAACCTTCGTTCAAAGAATTAAAACATAAAATTCGGTACCTGGTCTCCAAAGATGTCGCATACTTAAGCCATCTAAATCACAAAGACACGTCCATGACCTAAAAATAGAAAACAACGTTACTCAAAAATAATCAAATAATTTTTTTAGTACATCAATATGACTGATTTATATTTCAAAATAAATTTCAAGAAAAGGAATCGAAAGGGGTGAAGGAAAAGAAAACTTACGTGACAGGTTTTCCGAAGATTCTGGTAGCTTCTTCGCATTTTTTCAGCCCCTCTTCATTAATAGAAACAACCTAGAAATAACGAAAACAATTGAATATTTTTTTCTCAATCTCGTTAGACAAGGTATGGAGTTGGATACATACAGTTTTACAACTTAAAAATGATATTGCCTGCATTTTAAAATAGTACAAAGAAGATGAAAAATTCGAAATTCTGAATCACTAAGACTTTTCAGTCAAGTTAAAATTTGCTCAAAATAGTTCTGTTCTCAGTTTTCTTGCAGCTGATAAAAAACCAAAAATTATTCAATAACGAAAGTCAACAAATAAATTTCAAAATATCTTTACCTGCTTAACAAATCCTTCTTCGCCAACAGATCGCAACAGTCCCTTGATATCCATCGTCCCCAAACGAATGAGATATATTGGACGTCCATCTACACATTAGAAACCACGTGTAACATTAGAATTGTTTTCATATGGCAACGATAGTTTATCTTTTCGTGGCAGCATATTATGGAATTCCCTAACAAATGACACAAAAATTGCCACCTCCGTCTGTTCCTTCAAGACATGCATAAAAAAATGGAATGGAGAGAATTGCCGTTGTAAAATATGTAAATAACGAACACTCAATGTTTATTCTTGTGGCTAATTTTGTGAATAGGGTATTTACGTTTATATTTATAAATTGTATTTTTTGTTGTTGTAAATAGTTGGTCTTAATAAGTTCATATTAGAGCTATTCTTTTAAACCAACTTTAAAGAATTTAATAATAATAATAATAATGGTTTCTATACAGCAAAGTGATACGAGAAGAACTGTAATTTCCATAAAGTTGCCATGTACAATCAACGTACGTACGCAATGTACGTTGATGACTTTCTCAACTACATTCCATCCTATTGTCAATTCTTTCTTACAAATGCCCATTTTGTTATCCATTTTGTTATCATTTCTATTTTTATGAGTTACTACGGAGAGTTAAAGATCTTGCAGTTGTTGATTGATTGTACCGGGTGGGTCAGAAAAAACGTGGGGCGTTTGCCAATTTTTATCGATGCAATATATTTCGTAAATTAGTTTACTTTAAAAATTCATTGCATAGGAAAAGATTAACTTAGATATGAAAATTTAGTTGGTCAAAATTGGTCCCTTCGTTCCATAATTACAAGCCATTTTGATAAAATCGTGCTTTGCAAGATTCCAGAAACAGGCCTTCAATTCATATTCGTGCACACGTTTGAACTTCTAAACCATGACAAACATACTGTTTCTCTACCAAAAATTGAAACAAGGCATGCATTGTGTTGGAGCAGAAAAGGGAAAACTATTGTTATTTATTTTTATCCCTAGGGAACTATCCATTTAATTGTCATTGCTAGGAAGAGAAAAGTTTTTATAAAAATGATACTTTTAATCAAATAACTATATCACAAAATCGCTAATAAATATGGAAAGAAATGACCGATTTTAGCAAACTAAATTTCTGTAACTGATTTAATCGTTCTTCTGCAATATAAAACTAACACAATTCGACTTGTTTTTCATCAAAATGTGTCTTTCATCAAATTCCCCACGTTTTTCTGACTCACCCGGTAGAACATGATTTAATTGAAGGATTCCAAAGATTCTTCTTTTCACTTATCGATCAAAGTCTACCGTATCAGTTTAATCTGTATAACTACCAATTAAGTGTCCCAAAAGCAAAAAGAATATATACAGGTTTCATTCTTGTTCGGCCTTAGGAAATCGCTTGTCAGCGTTTTGCTTGCTAGAGAGTCTTTACAAACATTTTCAAATCATGAACATATAATTCTTTACAAATTTGGTTCTAATGTTTACAGTTTGAGTTCTCCTACCTTTATCGTATTTATGCCAACCTCCAGGATAATATTCGATAAGTTCTGATGGTGGACTCCATGTTTGTAATATCATATCGACGTGATGCTGCCTTCGCCAATGTAATGTATTTCTTAACATTTCGAAGGCCTACAAAAAAGGATTGGTCAGTTTCAAGGTAACTTCATGGATCCATTGTAACATAATACAGCAAAGCAAGCAACTAATTTGTAAATTTTCATTCTTTGGGGTTAAATGTGCTCAAAAACATTTTTCCAAAAACCAGTCGAAAACGTACAATTCTCAGACGTGCCCCCAGTGCCCCCCCCCCGGTTCCTACGTCTCTGGTCTTCTACCATCTGATATTGGAATGGCAAATTAAATTGACACGTATACTATTAGTAAAGCACTTACAAAAACAATCTTTATTTGAGAGCAAAGCAGTGCTATAAATGAAAAATACGTTCTCAAAAGTAAGTTAAGGTCATAGCCAAGCAAATGGGTTGCAATATTATGCATACCTTCTCGAAGTGACAATCACGTGCACGTAGAAAGCGAAGCATCACTGCATCATCTGGCATCTGCAAAAAGGAAAACATCGCATTCACGTTTGAATCAAATCTAGGGACGACTGCACTTTAGCGGACCAGCTTTATGTTATATCTCTAGGAAACGTATTTCACCAAATACCCTACTAACCCTAACTAAAGCCCGATTCAAATGGCATGATTAAATCAATCCAATCAGCCCATTCAAGGTAGACAGTTTGCATCAAACAACTTTCAAAGAGGCCTAAATGTTCTTCTATTTTCTGTTTATTAAATATCGAGTAAAAAGTTTTGAGCTCATGATAGTAGGCCTAACAAAATAGAACAGGAGAAGCTGAATGAAAAAAAAGAAAACGAGGAGAGATTAGGAAAAGCTGATGAACAAAAAGGGAAGGCAGTATTGTAGAACAGTTTAGCAGCAGAGTTTAGTTTCTTGGAAGATGAGCAAAGTGAGTTTTGAACATGGGGAGGATTATATTTTGATGGAGAGCTTTGACTGACTTGCTGCTAGCAAAAATCCCAAACAAAACAATGAGTTTAGAAAGTAAATCATCATTCTATATAAAAAGGTTTCGTTCATCTTTGAGGAGAGAAGACAACACTTTGAAAGGACTAGTTTCTTTGGTATCAAGTAAATATTTGAAAATACAGGAAGAATTTTCTTCTGCTTTCAAAGCTCCCTTGTAATGCTTTATCAACAAAAAACTATCCTTGACTACTTTAAAAATCCCTCTTAAATCTCCTAGCATACATCTTACACGTCAGATTGCACCCTTTGCTTCTATCAATATTTCCATTAAAATCATTCACATAAATCGAAGAAACTTTTACTGCATACCTTTCCTTGATGCGTAGCAGCTACACGTCTTCGCAGCTGCATAAGTGTACTTTCTTCGATAGGTGTTAGATCTCCCAAATATCTCTCGATAAAGCTGTCCTCAAGTTTATATTCTAGAGAAGAATAAGAGCAAATAGGCTGTCAGGTTTAATACAGAATTTACTTACCCAGCATAAAATTTAGTATCTAAATGGGGAACACGTCTCGTTCAGGCATCGTCTTGAGCTTGAGAATTGGGCTTTTAGGAAGCAGCTTCTTCAAAACTTTCGAAAGATGAGTATTCTATAGCGAATTTCCATACTGAATAAACTAAAAATCCGTATTTAATCGCGTTAAAATTCGCAAAAATTTCACAAAATATCACCCATAAAGTTATAATCTTAAGTTCCACGCCTATCGTTGAATAAACGCTCCGTGGACATACAAACCTTTAAAGCGATACTCGAAACTTTAGCATATTTTGATATTTAAGTTATATTTCCCATCATTAAAGAGGGTAACAGTACCGCGAACAGTACAGCCAAATAACTGATTTACAGAGGCCTTTCAAATCCATTTTGTTATGTTGAAAAAAGCATCTTTTTTAACAATATCAATCAAATTAAACAATTTTATCACAAAAGCATTTTAGACTTCTGCGCTGAACGTATTGAACTAAAGTGTATGCAATTTCATTGGAATTTTAAACCATGTTTGGTGCTGAAGCTTAAGAACCTTTAGATGAGAACCTAACACCCTGATTCCCATTTTACACCAATTATATAGGAATAGGAACCTTAAGTCAAGCGGATTTGGACAATTAAAGGTTCTTATTCGCGGGGTTTTGCTGTATATCACATCATAATAACACCTGTAGACTGTTGCGTAGGCCTCTACAAGTCAACAGTAGTGCAAGCATGAAACTCATAATTGTGGTCTTGGGAGCCTAATTAATTTAATTCTCAAAAAGCACATTATTAGTTAAAAACAGGTTTAAATTTGAACGTTACCGGCCTTTAATTAGCGCCAAATCATAACACGGGCTCGGTTACAGCCTGCAAAAAGCTTCATGACTCAGTTGCACTCTGAGTTGTGCACTACTATAAGAGGCGTTTCCATAGAATCTATTAAAGCAACGTGGTTTTTAATTAATTTCTCAGAATTTCTAGACATTGATTTGCGAACATGCGTTTGGAAAAGCACCTGGAAACAGTCTCCATATGCTGCACTTCAGCCTAGGCCTCGATGAAATCATAAAATGACCCGGTAAGCCAGCTGTTGTTATTGATTAAAATCTTGATGATTGATGACAAATATTCAAATCATGTGGAAACATCAACAAATTCTCAATGAACAGATTCCGGTCATTTTATGATATTATGCATTTTAGGCCATTTTCGGGCTGTTCTACGAGGCTGATTTTACGAAACTTTCGAACTTACCAAGAGACCATCGTTCTAAAAATTACCAAAAAAATACGAAACATTGGTCGATCCTTGAGCTATTAGAGACTAAATTTTTAGGATTATAGCGCAAGTAATTTTGCTGCAATGATTTTCAAAAAGGGGGAATTTCTTTCAGCCCCCTGCAAATCATTTCAAGCTCTGTTTACAGCTGCAACCACCAGGTGGCTCTCATACTCATCAATACTGTACAATTGCTGTGCAATATTTGCGTGCTATACCTCCAGTTTATTCTGCAACCCCCCCCCCACTCCTTCCAAACTATTGGGTACCAAAAATTTACCTTGCAAAGGAGGCGGCTCCGCAGCTTCTTGTATCCTCTCCTTTTCTGATTCAGTACGCTGTGGTTTTAACGTGGGCTCCTCCGGCTGGTCTTCCGTCTCGCTTTCAATGCTGTCCTCGATATCAGATCTCTCAACAGAGCTCTGCTTTTCTACGGTACTCAACGTTCGAGGTCGCCCTTTAGAAGCTTCGAATGGTGGAATATGAGTCACACCTTGACTTATCAGTTCACGCACGTAATGGAGAATGATTTCTTTCCCCTGAAATAAAACGAGAAAACGTTTGTAGATCTGAGTTTTGATTACAGGATTGCAAAATTGTCGTTACTTTCTTCTTGATGTCAAATCCTATTCACCACACTTGTGTATACCTTCCTTTAAGATACGAAAAACACGATTCTTTAAATTTTACCCATGAACTAAAAAAGGGTGGTTCACTATGATCCACCTTTCCAGTATCAGAAGATGAAAGAAGGATGTCTTACTCTTGGGGTAGTGTGATTTTTCCACACTTACTTTTTTTAAGTTATTTGTGTAAGCTTTAATTGCAAGCTTTTCGACAGCACTTTCGAAGCCGAAGAAGTTTTTAACATCTAATCTCGCATCTTGCTCAAAGACAGTCCAGTTGGGGTTTTCTTGATGCACCTATGAAAAAATAGACAATATATAAGTATTAAAGTACTCCAAAAGTTTATGAATAGTGGCGCTTAGGCATAGTAAACACGTGGCGCTTGGGCACATTAGAAGTATTACTTCTAGGAAGCTTTGGTCTACAATTCAACAAACATTTTCTGAAATCGGTAAAACCTTCGTTAACTATAGAAAGGAAAAAGTTACAAAACGCTGCATTCTACGGTGCCAGGCATCCTTAAGATCTTGTAAAAGATGCAAGAGAATAGAATTGCTTGAATCAGTCAGAAATGTAATTTATGAAATACTACTTCAATCTTTACCAACTATTGCATGGGGTGGTCAAGTCAAACTATTATGTTTCAATTTTCGAAATATTTTCTGCTAGGGAAATCTAGTGTGTTTCGAGCAATTCTTTAGATTCTTGAATCTCGGATATTTTGCTGAACACTTTTTTTAACACGGTTGATGGGCAGTTAAAGGAGCACCCTCTCCAAATTTCGATCGAAACGGTGAATTTGCAGTTTTTTGATAAGCAACATCACACAGATTTTTATCTTTTTTTCAAAATGAAAGCATCATTTTGAAGAGAAACCCTCCTACTGCACAGAGGAACAAACCAAACATTCATATCTTTTACGATTGCTCGGATATAAGTGGATTTTTAACGGTCACTTTTTGGTGGCTTGGGTGAAGCCACCAAACAAACTGCAGAAGACAATGGACAGGTGCTTAAAACAATGGTGTTTACAGATTTGTTTACAGTTTGGCGACGGAGCCCCTTTAAGATCCGATAGAGAAGAAACGAGAACATACACAACAAACTTATTCGAAATTAGCCAATGACAGAGCCTCCTAAAGTTTTTTGGTTATTCAATGAAAAGGAAAAAGTTTTTAGGAACACAACTCTTCTCCCAGAAATGCGCAGAAATGCCTTTTTACAAAAAACAAAAAACCGAGGGGCAAATTACTCCAAAAATAGCGTACGAGATTCTGAGATTTTCGAGATTTTTTCTGAGATTTTTAAAGATTTTTTAGGATTTTTAAGACCTTTGAGATTTTGAGATTTTTGAGATTTCAAAATTTATCGTGATGTTCAAGATTTTGGAGATTTCGCAAGATTTTGCAAGATGTTTCAAAATTTTGCAAGATTTGTGAGGATTTAAACAATTTTTGAGATTTTCAAAGAATTGCCGAAAGATTTTTTTAAGAATTTCTGTCATTTGTTAGGGGAGATTTCTGGGATTTTTTTAGATTTTCGAAGATTCTTAGGATTTTCTTTGAGATTTCTAAGATTTTATGAAGATTTTTGAGATTTTCAAGATTTTTCGAGATTTTTGAAGATTTTTTAGGATTTTTACGAAAGTGTACGAGATTTTTGGAGTGATTTGCCCCTCGCAAAAAGCAATAGACCAGTAACTTACACTGTAGTAGCAGTGTTCCTTGATTTCGACCCTGTTAGCAAAACTATCATTCCAGGCCTCGATTTTCAAAGTCCTGTCTCGTCTATTCAAGCTGTTTCTCTGCATAAAGTAAACGAAATCAACGCCAGCAATCTGCAAGAAAAAACAGAGCATTTTTATGTAAAATTTCAAAGATTGTACGAGAAGGTGATCTAGTGGAGTCGTTAGAGTTATCCCCTGAGTGGAGAAGTACGTTGGTTTGAGTCGCATGGCTACCACAAGGACCCCCCCCCCCCCCCGGGGCTATTCCACTGTTTCATCATGAGTCCCTGTTGAGCAAGGTTTACGGCACAAGGGACTCAGGTAATCACTCTAAACAAGGCCAGTGCGTCATGAAACGCAAATTCTATTTTTGCCGTATCAAGAAAAAAACTCTTTAAGTGTGAATTTAGCTAAATGCGTGAACATTAGGTGTAAAAACGCACGACAATCACGACAAAATCACAACTTTTTTCTCATTTAAGAAATCTATGAAAAATTCATCAACGACAAATTGGCAGGTGTTCTTGTCATGTTCATGAACAAAAACAAAACATACAAAGTTGTAGAAGAATATAATCTTTTGAAGATCTGTCTGATCACGTGATGAAGAGGATTCCCTTGCTTGCCACGAAGGCAAATGAGCCTGCATAACATTGAGCATAAAGTAACTTTTAACTTTGTTCATTCCCGTGACATGATTCATAGACGCTGTGTTCTAAATGTCTTGCAAATTCAAGATTTCGCAATCTGAATTTTGCAAAATGAGAGACAATAGTATTTCAAAAACATATCAATACATGTTTAAGCTTGGTCGACACTAGAGTAAACATGCGTCAAAAATGCGATAGAAATGCGACTGAAAAAGAAGTCAGAATTGTGTGTACAAAAAAATCAGTGATTTGCCCCTCGCAATAACCAATTTTTTAGAGAAATAAGGCATCCAAACTATGAGACAAATATAAAAAATTATGTTGGGACCCCATTGAGATGAAAGATAAAAGATTTGAGAATTGGCTGCGTAGTTTTTGCAATATGAATTTTCAAACAGTGGATACATATTCTTACACACCCGGTATTTGAAGCATCTGCAAAAGTTCTCTCTAACATTAATTATTGAAAAACCCTGAGATTCTTAACGCAAGAAACGATGCCTAGGCATAACTAATCCCTTTTGCTTCATCGGATTTCAATATTTGCCGCATCTAACGAGCGATGACCTTATTTCAAGACTTGTTATTGACCAAAAACAAGGTCGATGAATTTAGTAACGAGAAATATGAGGCTTCCACTGACTTACTGCGAGTCTCAGTTTTAATCTCCGACAGGGAAGTGATGGGGGAGACACGAAGGAAGAGAAACTTTTCCCCTTCTTTCTTTTCCTCCTCCAGGGCGGCACATTCAGTCTTGATCTTTGCCTCGCGCTCCTTTGTTATTGGAACTGAAACTAGGAGCAAGTCAAGGCTAGCACAGGAGCTTTTCAATTGGGTTCTTTGGCTCATTTTGAAAAATAAATACTTATAAATCAACTTATCTTGGATAAATGTTTTCAGTGGGAGAGAAACGATGAAGTTACGGTAGGAAAAACCATATTTTGAGCAATAGTATTTTAAAAAGCATGCAATTCTTAGGCAGGAAGCTATAATGTGCGACTTCATATGAATGTTCGACTTCTACACGACATAAGAGCTATATCAAGGACATAAGAAACAAATTTAAGTGGCGGTACGGCAAGAAAATGCGATTTGATAAGGCATCTTATTTTCGAAAACATCACATTTTCTTCCCCGTGATCAGACCGTCGACGGCATGAGTTGCTGCATTCCATCCTTCGATTTTCGAACCCGTAGTACGCAGGTGCGCATCGTTTCCGCTCTGTCATTTGACAATCATTTCTTATGATTCGACCAGGTAGCTTGCAAAAGCACAAATTCCCACAAATTCAAAACGATTTCAAGACTTCACAATATGTCTAAAATTAAGTTGTTCCTTGACACAAATTGCACATACAGAAATTTTCATGATCGTGCTTAAAATTAAAAAACCCACTACAAAGCCCAGAGCTACATTTCTTACATAAAATAATTGTAGTTTATTACAAACGAGTTTCTAATTTAAACAAACGTGCATGTTCTATCGAATATCCCTGGATTCCACATAAGTCCGTTGCTTATATGTCCATACAAAAATTCAATCAACAAAATAATCACACGCTGTCTTAAGTAAGTCTTACACAGTAAACAAGTGAGGAAGATTATGCCTCAAAGAGAATTTCCAATTTGCCTAAAATTTAATACATCGAATTAAAATTAGTTGTTTGATCAATAAAAACAGCTGCAATAAAAAGTCGAGGCCTAAAATGTGGTTTGAATCAAGCAGAAAGTTGCGCAAAATTGTAGTTTTTTCTTTCTAAACGAGTAAGATTTCTAAGCAGGGAGTGGTTAGCTGAAATTTCAAGAGCTTCATAAAAACAAATTGGGCTTCGCAACCAGGGCCTAAAACACCTAGGGCCTAAAGCATTAAGAGTTCCTTTTCCGATAGGCCCCGATAGACCTTTTCGAAAACTACCATCATTTCTTTTGAAATACAGCCTTTGCCTAGAGCATGCCCACATAAGTGTGGAGCTAAATCCTAAAGCTTGTATTGCTTTCGGCAGCGAAACTCGGACCCTGAATTTTTGAAAGAACAGTAGGAAAACAATATGGTAATTAAGGGAGAAAAACAACAATAACTTTACCGATGTCATGTCTCCAAATAGAGGCAGCAATTTGTATCCCCAACAAGGCTTCTAATGTAATGATAGAAAATAATACTCCCTGTGGTTGATTTAGGACACTTTTCGGACGAAGGATCTGGGGCGGAGTAAACATAAAAGGCGGGAAAAGTTGCTGACGTGATTGAGAATTTTCGCTAGTGAGAACCAGCGTCCAGGGCTCTCCCTTCTTACAGAAAACCCTGAATTTTAATAGCTTCAGACGAATTCGGGCGTTCTATTAGAAAAACAAAAGAAGTTTCTTTGCCGGTATTTGTCTTCCTAAGATTTCCGTCCCACTTAACCGACCTGCTTTTATCTTCACGCTGGGTCAAACCTAGACTTATACATCCTCGTAGTTTCACTGTTGCCTGATTCCTGAACTGATATACCGCTACAACTGGGTCAAACCCTTTGATAACGTGATAACCCAAATAAAGTTTACGAAAAGCAACCAACAGATTGAAAGAATGCAACCAGTTCGTCATTTAGATTTGCATCCACACAAAATAAGCCAAGCTGAATAACCTTCCAACTGAGTTATGATTCTGTACTAAACAAGCATATCTATGAGAAGCAACGCGGCTGTGTGTGGATTGATTATGTGACCTAACTTCATGATTTCTCTCTGCGTTTTAAACTCTGTAGTTAATCTCTTTATGAATCTCATACTGCATTATTGTAAGCAGAATTTGTTGATGTTGAATTCATCTTACTAGGCCATTTAGGCCCATTTTAGTCTTGTGCCTTCATACCAAAACTTTGAGAAAAATATCGGTAAAAGTTTTCGAGATCAACCCAAGCTTCAAGGGGATATTGCGTTCAGAAGAACAAATAGCTAAACAGTTTCGCCTGACATCGATCACAGAAAATTGTCAGAAAAGATCCAAAAGTGAGGAAACAAGAATAAAAGTAGTGCAGTAATTTGAAATTGGGAAATCAGCAAGCTCTACTATGGCAAGTTTTTCGTAGACATGGTCAAATGGAGTGGCCTGCAACTAGGCCGAAGAAAACACCCATACACAGCACTTTTGTTTCTTTGGGTATATTTGTGCAAGGGTCAAGACCTTCAAATGTATACATACAAATACAATAAGCAATATTTAGACTTGTTGTGGGCTCAAATTTAACTCTGTCTGTTCCCTTTAACTGTTGAATATCACAATGAATCGAATCTAAAGCAGTTCAATGATAAATTTATTCCCACTAGCTAAGCACTCTGCTATGAATATTTGATATGTTTTCAAAAATAGGAAAATCTCTGTTTCCAAACATCTCGCCTACACCAGCATGCAATATCCCAGGATGTCAGGAATTGTCATACAACACAATTTATGATGTTAACTAAACAAAAATTACATCTATAATTGATCAGAATGTAAACATTCTGTCCTTGAGAATACCTAAATTTAGCTTTGGATTGACAAGGGCTAACCATATCTTAAATATCGATTTTTGGATATATCAAAATTTAGTGAATAGGCTTGAAAGGTAATTCAATCAAATTCAATAAGCTAAACCTAAAATTTCAAGAAAACCACCTGGACATTATCTGCAAAGATGGTACTGAACATATTNGCATCATTGTAAGCAGAATTTGTTGCTGTTGAATTCATCTTACTAGGCCATTTAGGCCCATTTTAGTCTTGTGCCTTCATACCAAAACTTTGAGAAAAATATCGGTAAAAGTTTTCGAGATCCAACCCAAGCTTCATGGGAATATTGCGTTCAGAAGAAGAACCAATAGCTAAACAGTTTCGCCTGACATCGATCACAGAAAATTGTCAGAAAAGATCCAAAAGTGAGGAAACAAGAATAAAAGTAGTGCAGTAATTTGAAATTGGGAAATCAGCAAGCTCTACTATGGCAAGTTTTTCGTAGACATGGTCAAATGGAGTGGCCTGCAACTAGGCCGAAGAAAACACCCATACACAGCACTTTTGTTTCTTTGGGTATATTTGTGCAAGGGTCAAGACCTTCAAATGTATACATACAAATACAATAAGCAATATTTAGACTTGTTGTGGGCTCAAATTTAACTCTGTCTGTTCCCTTTAACTGTTGAATATCACAATGAATCGAATCTAAAGCAGTTCAATGATAAATTTATTCCCACTAGCTAAGCACTCTGCTATGAATATTTGATATGTTTTCAAAAATAGGAAAATCTCTGTTTCCAAACATCTCGCCTACACCAGCATGCAATATCCCAGGATGTCAGGAATTGTCATACAACACAATTTATGATGTTAACTAAACAAAAATTACATCTATAATTGATCAGAATGTAAACATTCTGTCCTTGAGAATACCTAAATTTAGCTTTGGATTGACAAGGGCTAACCATATCTTAAATATCGATTTTTGGATATATCAAAATTTAGTGAATAGGCTTGAAAGGTAATTCAATCAAATTCAATAAGCTAAACCTAAAATTTCAAGAAAACCACCTGGACATTATCTGCAAAGATGGTACTGAACATATTGAATGATGCTTGATTCAACACATTATCAAAATAATTGTCATATATTCAGACCAAAACTTACACATTATCATTTAAGATAGATTTCGTTTGGGGATAAAGTGATGTGTTATTCTTCCACAGGTCATGTCTTGAAAATGCTTGAGTGCACACTGAGAACAACATTAAAAACTGGGTAAAAGCCAGAAGCATTTGCACGATATTTTTGGAATATGCCTATATAAGGCTTGAAGAACAGCATAACCTGCTTATGGTACCTAGAGGGAGGAGAGTTTCCAACTCTCTGTAATTCCAGTAAAAAGGAACCACAGGGTGTGGTCACGTCAAGAGGAAGGACAGGATAAGAGCTTTGATATGCTTAGCTTCTTAGTTCCTAAAAGCTACCTTCAGATGCAAGGAAGCAAAACAAAACAAAACTGCACAAGATTCCCACATATTCTAGTAGTCTCTCAATAAATAGCAAAAAACAGGATTAAAGAACATATGGTGGAGTTTATATGCAGCTTAGCCATCTCATGTGTGGATAATAACACTGTTATCCTATTAGAAACCAACCAGGTCACCATGTTATATCAGATTTTTAATTGTTTAAACACCTTGCAACGAAAGAAAGCTGCCAAAGTAATACATCACATTCTTTACCTAACTATGGATGCGAAAGTTGCAGCAAACATGTAACAGTAGAACCTTGACTATCTCCCGGGTAACCCAATCAATAGTAAAACTTATTGCAAAATCACTGAGATTGGAATACCGATCTTTGAATTTTTTTCTGTGTAGTTACATAAAATCAAATAAATTTAGCAGATCATTATTGTTTTACTAAGGCCCCGTTTACACGATACCGTTTTCATTTCGTATCGGATTGGGGGTGGCAATCCGGTATGAAAATGTTTCTGTTTACACGATACCGTTTTCATTTCATATCGGATTCGTTTCATGCCACTTTCAAAGCGTTTTCANTGGCAAGTTTTTCGTAGACATGGTCAAATGGAGTGGCCTGCAACTAGGCCGAAGAAAACACCCATACACAGCACTTTTGTTTCTTTGGGTATATTTGTGCAAGGGTCAAGACCTTCAAATGTATACATACAAATACAATAAGCAATATTTAGACTTGTTGTGGGCTCAAATTTAACTCTGTCTGTTCCCTTTAACTGTTGAATATCACAATGAATCGAATCTAAAGCAGTTCAATGATAAATTTATTCCCACTAGCTGAACACTCTGCTATGAATATTTGATATGTTTTCAAAAATAGGAAAATCTCTGTTTCAAAACATCTCGCCTACACCAGCATGCAATATCCCAGGATGTCAGGAATTGTCATACAACACAATTTGATATGTTAACTAAACAAAAATTACATCTATAATTGATCAGAATGTAAACGTTCTGTCCTTGAGAATACCTAAATTTAGCTTTGGATTGACAAGGGCTAACCATATCTTAAATATCGATTTTTCGATATATCAAAATTTAGTGAATAGGCTTGAAAGGTAATTCAATCAAATTCAATAAGCTAAAACCTAAAATTTGAAGAAAACCACCTTGACATTATCTGCAAAGATGGTACTGAACATGGTACTGAACATAGTTGGTGTAAATTAGTTCCCATTAGTTAATGTAGAACTAGAACTTAACCAACTTAAAATAAATTGATATTATTATTATTGAATGATGCTTGATTCAACACATTATCAAAATAATTGTCATATATTCAGACCAAAACTTACACATTATCATTTAAGATAGATTTCGTTTGGGGATAAAGTGATGTGTTATTCTTCCACAGGTCATGTCTTTAAAATGCTTGAGTGCACAGAGAACAACATTAAAAACTGGGTAAAAGCCAGAGGCATTTGCAGGATATTTTTGGAATATGCCTATATAAGGCTCGAAGAACAGCATAAGCTGCTTATGGTACCTAGAGGGAGGAGAGTTTCCAACTCTCTGTAATTCCAGGCTAAAGGAACCACAAGGTGTGGTCACGTCAAGAGGAAGGACAGGATAAGAGCTTTGATATGCTTAGTTTCTAAAAGCTACCTTCAGATGCAAGGAAGCAAAACAAAACAAAACTACACAAGATTCCCACATATTCTAGTAGTCTCTCAATAAATAGCAAAAAACAGGATTAAAGAACATATGGTGGAGTTTATATGCAGCTTAGCCATCTCATATGTGGATAATAACACTGTTATCCTATTAGAAACCTAACCAGGTCACCATGTTATATCAGATTTTTAATTGTTTAAACACCTTGCAACGAAAGAAAGCTGCCAAAGTAATACATCACATTCTTTACCTAACTATGGATGCGAAAGTTGCAGCAAACATGTAACAGTAGAACCTTGACTATCTCTCGGGTAACCCAATCAATAGTAAAACTTATTGCAAAATCACTGAGATTGGAATACCGATCTTTGAATTTTCTTCTGTGTAGTTACATAAAATCAAATAAATTTAGCAGATCATTATTGTTTTACTAAGAGAGATGACAAAATTGCAGCTGGAAAAACATTATTTTGAGCAATACTCTTTTTACAAAATATTGCATTTTTAGCCAAAAAGCTGACATTTCGCAATTCATATGTAGAAGTTCAAATCCTGCAATACAATATGACATAAGAGCTTTCTCAAGCAGATACACAAATCAATTTATGAATTTGATTTTCAAATGGTGTTGCTGATAAAAAATTGAATTTGATATCATTTGTTATCATTGCACAGTATCCTCCAAAACAATGTAGCTTGCAAGCACAAATTCCCGCTAATTCAAAGTTTTCTCAAGACATTGCAATATCGGTAATATAATCAGATTTTGATGATTTTTCAAAAAGTTCCACTTTTCTGGGTCACCCGGTGGTGGACCTTGACTATCAATCTTTATTACTTAACTCAGATTTTTCTCCAGTCCCAAACAGTTCCAACATTGTCTTCATAACAACTCATTTTCTTTATTATACTGATTATTCACACTATATATCTAATCGCATCCCTAACTCTAGATAATCAAGTCTCAAGATAAACAAGACTATGTATCAGTTATGAACAAAATATTCTATGCCATAATGTCAACACTGTTTACAACAATTATGTTCAAAAATTTCACAAACATATAGCTTTTATATTTGTTTGTTTATGACACCACAGAGCAGCCGAGAAGACTTTTTATCCTTTTCTCATCCAACAAAGAATTGTTGAGAGAAGTTATAGAAGAATGGTAGACGTTCTACTGATAGACTACTAAAAAACAGGCACATTGTAAGAGTGTGGAAAACATCTTGAACTATAGGTGGTGGCTATGGTTGTGGTGGATGAATGAAGAGTAATTACAGACTGGGCCTGATGTAGCATTATGTAAGCCCTGCTACAAAGTATTTCTATGAAGATAAAACAATAAATATGTTATGGATTTTGTCTTTTTCAAATAATGGAGGATGAAACTCTCCTGTAGTAATAATAAATATGTTATGGTTTTAGGTGCTACCCCTTCAACACTAAATAGTATTCTGCGAGTCATAAAATTCTGGCACAGAACCGCGCAAATAGATGATAATACCTTGATCAAAAAGGCATTCCTTGAATCTACATCTCTACCAGATAATTTATCAAACTGGTTAAACACCGTTAAAACAACACTGAATCTACTAGGCCTATCATCAGTTTGGAATAACCCTTCTAGATTCTCTGAAAAAGACGTATGTAGGAAGCTAAAAGACAAATCAGTGGCACTTTTTAAGAAATATTGGCATTCGGAAGTATCCCTAAGCTTGTCTAAACTCTAATTGGAACAGTAAACTACGTACTTATAAGACTTTTAAATCTAATTTTAAACAAGAAACCTACTTGACTAAAGATTTAACTTTTGAACATAGAAAAGTACTGAGTAAGTTTAGATGTAGTGACCATACACTTTTGATTGAG
>REGM01000156.1:491579-554913 GCA_004194415.1 Aurelia aurita | reverse complement strand
TAATAATAATAATAATAATACCATTCTCCATTCCGGAGCAGCTACTGAAAAGTAACACTGGTAATGCATACTAGATTAAAGACAAATGACGGAGATATAAGGCGACTTAAATCAGGGGCCTGGGCAATCCAAATTTAGCCTATTGTATTCTATTGTATTTGATGACCTCGATAGATTATCGAATGTACTGGAAAATGAAGGCACTCAGACATCTTTTGTTCTATTTTTAAACTAGGCGCTATATATCCGTCATTTGTCTTTAAGACTTGATGAAAGAGCAGTACAGGTCCCATATCTTTTTTAAGTCTTTTGTTTTAGTTGCTTGCAGGAGTTTTTCCTTGGTATTTGTTTATTAAATTTTACACAGGCCCAAAGGTGTTCAATTGACTCCTCCTCTTCACCACATCTCCTACATTTGGTGTTGGGGTATTTGCCTTTATAATTTGTTTCTAGTTCTATCATATTTAGTTTTAAGGATAAGGAGTTTGGGAGCTCCTGTAATCTACTTAGAAGGCTATTTTTGGCACAATCTATACCTTTGCAGCACAAGCAGCTGCATCTCAATTTATCAACAGACAGCGCAAATTAGTCTGTAGCCTTTCAGGTACATACATACATAAATGCATACATAAATGCATACATTTGCTATTTTTAAAGCAGTTTGTCTAAAAACGCAGCTGATGTGGACATGCTGTCTTCTAAAATGAAACCTTCACAACAAATTGTTTGAAAATTTTGAAGAAGGAGTTTTCAAATAACAATAGGGTAATTAAGGGAAAACAATAGGCTGAGGTAAAAAAAGGATTTCTTAAAGGCGGAACTTTACTGCATAATCAAGTCTGTCCCATTTTGGTAAGCATAGAATCTCATCATCTGGAATGTCTCTGGGTAGACTATGAAATGATCCTAACTGCTCGTACACCAAACAGTCATACTGTACATTACAGCTGGGATGATTGTTTTGAAATAGATTTCCTCTTGAATATTTGTTAGCAAGTACACCATTCTTTTATTGGTGACAAAAAGACAAGGAAAACTTCTCTTGAATTATCCAAAAATTGATTTTATAAATGTTACGGCAGATTTCAAGAAGTTATTAGTTTTCCTATTCTCAATTTTATCATTCTTACGGAATATCCTGAAATTAAAATCAATGTATTTTGTTGTGGAACCTTACACATCCAGACTGGGTTCCGGGGCTGATAATCATATGGTGTATAAGAACACATTACCTTTTTCACCAAGTATGGTGCATCAATAGTGAGCTTGCATTTGCGTTCAACAATATGAATGGCATTGTCCTCGCTTTTGTATTCATGCATAATCTCACTCCCCAGAAATGCTGGTATCATTGAACATGTTGGGAATCTCTTCTGATAAGCCTGAAGATTGAGAAAAAACTTCAATGATAAACTTAGCTAAATTTCTAGCTAGTACGAAGCCCTGACACCTTTAGCTTTTCTCAATAAATTTTGCTAGAGAAATTGCGAGGCTGCATGAGAAATCGTGAGGAGCCTACTACTAATTAGAATTCAAAGATTCTGAAAACTGCTATAAAAGAAAACATAGCCTGGTTTCCATATAGCTGTAGCTGCTTTAAGATTGCCTGTAGCAGTTGTCCGCGATCTTCCATCTGCCATGCTCCCTACCTCAGTTGAACCAATAAAATGGAAATGTCTGAATCTTGTGCCACAGCCATTGTGCCTGGGGGTACGGTAAGATACCTATGTTTCAACTGGGATCCTTTATGGACTTGAGAATGTGTGTATGACTGTACATGGTATCATAAAATTTTGATGCTTTAACGAAGATATTTCAAAGCAAAGGCATTGCAGTTTACCTCTTTATAAAATGCACTGAGTTCTATAAAAATAAACTGTCTTCTCAAATACTTTTAAATTGATAAAGAATGTCAAGAATATGTTGCTGTTTTTAGCAGTTGTCAAAAATAAATTCTTCCATGCTGTTTTTCTCTGGTTATTTTAGGATATCAGTAAACTCAAGAGGTATTTTTAGGTCTGAGAACTTTGTAAGTGGGTGTTTGAAATGGTCTTATCACTCCATCAAAAAGCTTTTGAGATTTCTAGAGGATTTTTAGGAACAAATAAAGATTTCTGTAGAAGTTGTACAAGGTTTCTTGGGAGTGATAGGTGCCCCCAGTAACCCTCCCCTCTAGATTTTACGTAAATTAAACACGAGAGATATTAGGTACCCGGCAAATTGATTACAATCTTAAAAGGAGTTAGTTACCACTACAATGTTTTTATGATATTATGAAGATTCTTGCAGTCAGGCTTAACGTTAATTAGACTCAGTTAGAAGAAGCTTCTTATGTGTGTGTGTGTGGAACGAAGGCGTTCCATCTCACACAAACAATACGCAGTGACTCATTAATTAACACCGCCGCGTCGAGATCCCGTCCCACGACCGGCCTAGCTCAAAATTGAATCGATGAGACAGACGGTCAGAAAGGCTTTAACAGCTCCACGGTGCACGACAAATACATCAAGCAAGCACGAGCGGTTATCAACACAGTTCTTCAAGTCAAAATAGGGCTTGATAAAATTTGATGACTTCCTGCCTTGCCAGAGATCGTGAAGGTGATAACAAACAAAATCTTACCGCCATAACAAGCTCGAAAGGGTGTTCATAAACCCTAACGGGTGACTGATATTCCTGCACCATGTTTCTGCTTTGATTATCGTACGACGTGAATAAATTTTTGCTACATTGTAGTCAGAAGTCTTTGCATTCTTTATGGCTTCTCAGTTAGTAATGATCTTGTCACATTTTTGAGTATCTTTCATTTCTTTATTTGTCTAATACCACAGACCACAGCAGTGCTACCCAACCGAGAAGATATGACTTTATCTACCATGGAACTCCCCAAACAATCCCAGAATGCAGTATAAAAGTAACAAGGCATCTCCTTCCGGTTGCTCCTTCGTAGCATCGTCCACTGCCTTATTTTCTCTTGAAACTTTTGCATTGCAGTTGGAGGTCGTATCTGACGATTTCATGTGACCAGTGTCGGAAGAAAATATGTAGCAAATAGTCCCATTACCAAACGCTATATCAAGCAAAGGATACGTCTTTAACGTGATTCTTCAAACTTCAGCAAATATGACTTGAATGACTTCAGAAAGTTATAGATCTCAACGATTCTGTTCCGCCATACTATGGTTCCGCGTAACTTTCAGAGATAAAAAGCAGCTAAAAACAGTTTTATTTTGAAATTTCCCACCATTTTAGTCATGTATGACTTCAGAATTACGTTAAGATTACGCTGAGTAGTTGAACAATGCGCTCAATATTTTCGTCTAACACTGGTCACAACAAATTGTAAGATTAGATCCACGATTAGATCCGAAAGAGAAGGTGTATATTTTAAGATCCCCAAACCAGAGAACCAACTAAAGTTTTCATATGGTCGATTGAAAATGCCCATGCTTTGTGATTGGCTAATTTCAAATTAGCTCATTGCTTGTATTCTCGCTGCTTCTCTTTTTGACTTGAATCATCTGACGATTTGCTTTTTTCAAGTTCTGTTACAAAAATAATTTCAACTTTTTTCTGGCATTATGATCGGGATTATGATATCATAGTTTTGGCTATAACATTTCAACAAGTCTCTCTTTAAGACATGCAATATCTCTGTGATAAATTTGGTCCTTGACATTATGACATTATTAGAGAAAATCTCGCTCTTTCCCCTTTGTTCCGTAACGGAATGGCGGATCCGGGAACTACGGGAAAGGGATCGGTCAGAAGGACTTCATGAAACAGACTTTGGGCAAGTTTAGCGTTTGGCTAGTCCGTTGAGCCTCATTGTTTGCAATAGTGTCAATGAGCAAACAGATTCTTGAGACATTTCTGCTTCTGCAATGGCTATCTTTAAAACCAGGAACGGAACGACGGAACAGAACGACGGAACGGAACGACGGAACGGAACGGCGGAACAAACTGAAGTTTACAAGATAAAAAGGCACAATAGAAACTTGTCCTCATCGTGAAATTTTTACAGACAACTTGCATTTCTACATTAGTATTATCTACTATGCAATCAATAAATAACTTTAATTTCTTGTTGTGTTANTAAAGTTTTCATATGGTCGATTGAAAATGCCCATGCTTTGTGATTGGCTAATTTCAAATTAGCTCATTGCTTGTATTCTCGCTGCTTCTCTTTTTGACTTGAATCATCTGACGATTTGCTTTTTTCAAGTTCTGTTACAAAAATAATTTCAACTTTTTTCTGGCATTATGATCGGGATTATGATATCATAGTTTTGGCTATAACATTTCAACAAGTCTCTCTTTAAGACATGCAATATCTCTTTGATAAATTTGGTCCTTGACATTATGACATTATTAGAGAAAATCTCGCTCTTTCCCCTTTGTTCCGTAACGGAATGGCGGATCCGGGAAC
The DNA here is from genome assembly GCA_004194415.1 of Aurelia aurita. NCBI lineage: Eukaryota > Metazoa > Cnidaria > Scyphozoa > Semaeostomeae > Ulmaridae > Aurelia > Aurelia aurita. Next base: position 550,484 of record REGM01000156.1, on the reverse strand, counting down.
TACGGGAAAGGGATCGGTCAGAAGGACTTCATGAAACAGACTTTGGGCAAGTTTAGCGTTTGGCTAGTCCGTTGAGCCTCATTGTTTGCAATAGTGTCAATGAGCAAACAGATTCTTGAGACATTTCTGCTTCTGCAATGGCTATCTTTAAAACCAGGAACGGAACGACGGAACGGAACGACGGAACGGAACGACGGAACGGAACGGCGGAACAAACTGAAGTTTACAAGATAAAAAGGCACAATAGAAACTTGTCCTCATCGTGAAATTTTTACAGACAACTTGCATTTCTACATTAGTATTATCTACTATGCAATCAATAAATAACTTTAATTTCTTGTTGTGTTAGCCTGTGTTCCAGACCCCTTGAAAGGAAAGGAAGGCTTCCTTTCCTTTCAAGGGGTCTGGAACACAGGCTATGTTGTGTCTGCTTCGTAGGATCTCGCTGTCAGCAAAACTTCTGTAGCTTCTCTTTTAAATAAAGGACAAGATTGATGTGAAAAGAAGGACACTCTACCAAATCATCTTCAAGTGCTTGTCATGTTTCTAAGTCTGAAATTGTGTTTCGCTGATTCGACGTATTATTCATCAAGTGAATGTGTATGGATATTTTGCCAACGACATTTCCTGAAAAAAGTGCATTTAAGATAAATCATTCTGTAAAGATCAAATTGGATCATGACTAAGAATGCAGATGATGTTGTATAAAAAGCTGCTGAAAAGAGTTCCTAACTGCTTAGATATTCTAGGAGTGCATTGTGATGCATTATATTCATTTATGATACCTCTTTTTTATCGTTGCACGAACATTCGTGAATTCAAAAATGAGGCGAAATCAGAGACAATTAACATTTCAACCTTACGTTAAGTAGCAGTTCAGAAAATCTGGCCAATAAAATTGGGGGGTTTCTCAAAGATCCTAATTTCCAAGAGCCCCTCTTCAAGAAATAGAAAAGGTAAGCCGCAAGCAAAGCGAGCACTATCACTTCCTGGTCCCTTGTAATAGTAATATACAACGTATACTTGCAACAACAGCAAAATTTCNTGACTCTTGCTTCCAGCAGCATACTTTAGTGGATGCATTATATTCATTCATGAAACCATTTTTTATCGTTGCACCAACATAAAATGAATTCAGAAAAAGAGGCTAAATCAGAGACAATTAACATTTAAACCTTACGTTAAGTAGCAGTTCAGAAAATCTGGCCAATAAAATTGGGGGGTTTCTCAAAGATCCTAATTTCCAAGAGCCCCTCTTCAAGTAATAGAAAAGGTAAGCCGCAAGCAAAGCGAGCACTATCACTTCCTGGTCCCTTGTAATAGTAATATACAACGTATACTTGCAACAACAACAAAATTTGCTAAAAGAATCAAATTGTACCAGTTCTCTTTCCATGTGGTCAAAGACTTGATGAGCACGAGTTCTCCATCTCTGGAAGAAAAACAAAGAAAGAAGATCTAGACAAATATCCCAAGCTGCCTTCTTTTATCGAGGTTGTGTCTTGTTGTATTTATTAGATAGGTATGACTTTAAGAGGTTTATGAAATTATTATAATGTATCGAAGGGAGTGGAAAATGATTTTCAAGATTTTTCATTTTGGACACAAACGATTTTTATGTTCAAGAATGTCCCAAGCAATAAATATGATCATACCATGACTGATGACTATTTATTGAAATTTACGAGACTACTCGAGAGAAAATCCACGAATGAATTTTGTAATAGGAGAAGGTTCTATCTTCATCCTTTCAAGATGAAAATAGCACGCATTTCCACAACAGTTTGATAAAGAGAAAAGGGCTTCAATAATATGCCGCATACCCCATGACCGCCCCTCCATTCCATATTTGTCTCTCGTACTCGTTGCTTTGTCCATTCCTCAGGAGCGGTGCCATAAATATCTTGGTTTGGGATGAATCTGGGCTCCTTAGTTGTTTTTGATCCGTTTAAGTCCATTGATGACTCGTTCCCTGGTGTAGGAGCATACGGTCTGCTATTAGATGCATAATTTTCTGATTGGCACCTTCTGTTATCAAGGGGTGCAAAAGACCCCCTATGACCTGTTGGAGCAGAAGATGATCCGTCTGTTACCATGTAATTTGCTTGAGAACTATTTGTAGCTTGATTTCCAAAGTCTTTTTTAGAACTAGAGGTGGGAACAATTCCATTTTGAGCTGAGTTTAAACATTGAGATGGTTCTGTCGCTGAACGAGCACTTGCTTGGCTGTCAAATGACTCTCTGCCTCGCAGAGGTGCAGATTGATGTTTAATCATGTGTGCATCAGCGTCTTTGTCAAAATATGATTTGTAGCCAGCTCGAGGATTTTTGCTTCGTTTCTCTACAGATTTCATCGCAGTGTTAATGTTAGATTTTGATCTCGAGTCAGGAGCAGAGAGGTTTCTTGCTCTTGTGGCCATTTTCTGCTGTGTTTCTGTTCCTTTTTCCTAAATCCACGCCAGTTTTTGATTTCTCAAGTTGAAAATTAATATGCAAATTTATTAGCTGCTGATGTTGTAAGTAATCAGAGTCCTGTTATGCATATGCTCAATCTTCAATTAACTCCAATCATTCTATTTTCTATACCAAGAGCGTATTCACTTAAATAAATCAGCAAGCTGTTTTTCTAAAAGCAAACTTCACCTGGTCCTGAATTTTTTCAAAACTAAAAGCAGGGGTTGTTGAAATAAATTAGCAGTGAGTTTCTCACATGTAAACACTTGGTAACCAACGAAAACAAACATTTTAATTCGTTTTGCATCGGAATGAACAATTTAAAACCCAATGCATTGACTAGTATTGAGTGTTCTTCAATATATTCAACAGGTACCATACCATTGCTCATTGGCAAGTAAATCTGCTAAGGTCAACGTCCTGCCCAAATAGCTGTTACGGGCTTACCTACCAAATAAGGTGATAGGATAAATGTTCTATCTAAACTGGGACATTGCCTGTCAAATAAGGTGATAGCCAAGTTTGCAAAAAATTCCTTGACCTTCCTACAAACCTGGGATTTCAAGGACTCAACATTCCTCGTTTTAACATTTTGTAGGAACAACGCATAAAGGGCATTTATTTGTGAAGCTTGATTTTATAAGGGATGCACACATAATTTGCAAGACCGAAAAACATTTATTCAATAGGTGTGGGGAGTGCAAACATAATTTACAGCACCGAACAACATCAATTTATAGATGTGAAGGGTGCACAAATAATTTGCAATACCGATAAACATCTACCAATAGATGTAAGGGGTGCACACTTAATTTGCAACATTAATTTAAAACACCGACAAACATCTGTTAAGAATAGATGTGACCTACACGTCGACTAAAAAGTTAAAAAGATCCCTTATTTTCTCCCATTGTCATCGCATAGGAATGAAAAATGAACCTGATTGTTCTATCACATCCTATTCCATGCATTTTCTGTAATTTATCTAATAACACGCCTTTCTGATGCGTGCGCCGTTCGTTAGAGGTAGGCGTTTTTTAGAGATTTGTAAACGTCTGAACTTTTTTTGGCGCACCTCGTTTACAGGTGTGTCAAGTATAAAATGAGCTGATCTCTNAAAATGAGCCTGATTGTTCTATCACATCCTATTCCATGCATTTTCTGTAATTTATCTAATAACACGCCTTTCTGATGCGTGCGCCGTTCGTTAGAGGTAGGCGTTTTTTAGAGATTTGTAAACGTCTGAACTTTTTTTGGCGCACCTCGTTTACAGGTGTGTCAAGTATAAAATGAGCTGATCTCTTTGGTGTGCAATGAAGCTGAACTGATATTTTTGGGGCTGTTTGAAAATTTCTCGGACTGCCCCCTCGTATGCGTACGTGCTCAGTGCCCCCAATTTTAGCTGAGAATCCTCAGTGCTATATTCATACCGCTGCGTACTTTGCCTCGTTATGATTTCATTTTGCGGAGGAGAAAATAGGCGCGAAATTCGCTTAGTCGAAGGTCAAAGCAACGAAACGTACGAAACGTTTCTCAGAGCTTCTTCTTCTAATTTCTCAATGGGAAATACTCTCAAAACGAACAAGTTGGACATTGGATGAATTGCGAGAGAGCAGTTTATTATTGAGACTAAGGTATGACTTATTATTTGCATCAGAATGCTGCAGGCTTTTTTGCCATTTTGTATAACAACATCTTCATCCGTGAAAAGTAACTTTTTAGGCCCTCCAGTCCTAGCCACTAGCGGCGGATACACTTTGCTGTTTGTTTGTTTGTCATCTTCTTTTACATCGATTATTTACAATATTTAGCTTACTATAATATATACAAATGTACAAAGTAAACTAATCTAAATCGATGAAAAAGCTGTATATACTTTGTTGTGATTTCTCCCACATACATGGGTTTCATAAATTATTTTTGTAGACAGTTTTGCTTGGAAGCTATTATGGAAAAGTCTTTCCAGAAAAGCGCTTTGAAAATGAGCCATCCCTTTAGAAACTTGAATATCCAAGCCATCATATGCTCTAGAGGCACATATTTTCATTATTTTGGGCTAGTCTGCACTTTAGCGGATCAGCTTTCAATATCGGCACATTATGTATCATAATGGAGGATGAGGATGACCATGGAGGATGAGGATGACTGCTTGGAGGATGACCATGCCTGTTTTCAAGCAACAACTTGGGAAAAATGTCATGAAACTTTTAGCTCTCTTTTGAGTATGTTAAAAAATAAGTCCCAAGCAAGATAATCCGTAACTCTAGAATCAAGGTGCATTCCATGTAAACTCCACGCCGAAGGTTGCGCCGACAATAAAGTCATTTATGCCAGGAAAACAATAGATCTATTGAATTCAATTAAATTACAAGAATTTTCTATTGTTTCTATAAGATTTCCTCGCCAATATGCAGAGAAAACATTTTCACACCAAAGATCCTCAGGTCTAATCGCATGGAATGCACCCTGGCTCTAGAATGATGTGATTGATATTCATAAAATAAATTTCTATGTATCTAAGTCAGGCTTTCTGCTACAAAATGATTGGTACTTCATTCAAATCAAACCATAGTGCATGCTAGAACATTTTGGCTAACGCTGATACATCATTTTGGGACACCCGGTATATTTTTTTCTGCAATCCACGTAATTGTGGCAGGATGGCCTCAGATCCATAGCTGAGTAGGATCCACAGTTGAGTTACTTCAGTTGACCAAATGGGATTTGCAATGCAGTGGCTTAAACATTATTTAGCACCACTTTTATAATGCTATTTTATTTTCTAAACTTTCATAGGAATGGCCTCTACTAGAGGTGGCATGAACCGTGGTAGGAGTCCAGCTAGGTCCTCACCACAATGGAGGAATGAGTCCACAAGGTCTCAAACAGCAAGGTCCCCAGGTATTCTTGTCAACAGAGTCAATACACCCAGAACCAGGCAACAAGACTCAGCACCCACAGAACGGGACTCTGCACCCACAGAACGGAATAGGGGCAACCCAGTAACACCAGGAGGTAAAGCAAAAATGGCAAAGATACAAGATACACCTGAGCATCTTTATGGTATGTTGATAAAACCTGACAGAACTCTTTGAATGATCTTTTGTTATTAAAGGCCTCGAGGGGTAAAATGGGTAAGCTTAGGAAAAATGAGTAAGGCAAAAAATGTTGATAAAGTTTGTAGATATATTGATTCATAGATTTTCTCTAGATGTTGCAAGACAATCCTTGATATCGCAAATGATGTCTGCAATGGACCAGTTATTTTGTTATTAGAAAATGTGTCATCTCCACATCATATTATGTTTTAATTACTTTCTTTAGTTTTTTCATGCTAAGTTGGAAATTTTTCACAATATTTCAGATGGTTTGACATGAGACCATCTTTATAGTACCTGAATATTGATTATTTGGTATTTTGTTTCTACAGGCCCTGACGAAAATGATGAAATGCCAATACCTAGTAAGTCATTTTATCACAAGCCTGAACTTTACCATTTTCATAAATCCAAATTTCTTTAGGGGTAAATTTTCTTCGTAATACACTGATTTTCAATGGGGAAGAAAATGTTCTAATTTTTTCTAAGAGGGCAGAAACACGGAAATTTTCTAGCTGACATCAGGAGAATTGTTTTTGGAGATTTTCTAGTTGAAATCTGATGCGTTAGGTGTTGAATTTAGATTGGTTGAGGTAATCAGTTATGGTAGGTTATTTAGTAGGTTACTTTGAATTTTTTCCAAATTTTCAATCTTGAAGAAAAGTTTGGGTAAGGCCGAAATGGATGATAAAAACCTTATGAACAAAATGGGAAACATTGATGAAATATATTCAATTTTTTTGTTATACTTCAATTTTGTTTAGAGTTAGATTGTTAATTAGTGGCCTTTCTCATAAAAACCTAACTCAGTATGTTAATGTCTCAAAGATTTGATCATGTTTTTTCAGCCATTTTCAAGATGTTCTTCAAGAATGACAATATATAAATTTCAAAGTTAGTAGAGGTAGCTTGCCATGAAGGCAACCGAAATTTCAAACAAAAAGAATGTAAGCTAATGAATGAAATTATTTTAATAAAGATACTTTTGTTGCTAACTTCTTCTGTTATCTACTATGTGTTACCTATCTACTTGCAGCTGTGATTAAAAAGCTAGAACCTGTGAAGAACACGACCAACAAGTGTGAGTAGATTCAAATTCAGTTTTGAGGAATATCATGTAATGTTTACCAGGTGCACCAGAAAGAACTTCATAAGTTAGAAAATTTATCATGCGTACTTGACAACATGGTTGACTCAAAGTTTGCTTGATGGCCGAAAGGCAATATTTTTTTGTTATGTTTCTTCTATTTTTCTGAGAATTGGAAATACAGGTAAAATTTAATTTGCGAAGAATCTGTTACTTCGAAATGCATGAAAAGGAGTCTAAAATCCTCGATCAATTTATAAANCAGTCTCACACACAGCTTGCTTAACCTTCATAATTTCATTCGTAACGTAAGTCTCTAGGGACTGGATTCGGAGTTTCAGCTCTGTGTTTTGTTCGGCTAAATCCTTGTTGATACCAATTTCTGTGTTTAGCAAATTTTGAATTAAGGAATTATTGTCGATGAGCTTATTGATGGTTCCCAAAAAGGAATTCGAGGAAGATTCCTCAGATATTGGCTGCGAAATATGCGAAGGGATTTCTTTAACTGGCGTTTTAATACCTTCGAGGAAAGAGTCGTTATTTTGGTCTTCTTCTTCTTCTGTTGATTCATGCGATTCATCAGGTAAGGGATTTTTCCCAATAAAATAAGAATCTTTTCCTTTAACCTTTTTTACATGCACTCTCTTTGCGTCATTCAGCGACTGAAGTGCCTGTAGAACTGCACCTCTGTCTGCACCAAGTTTTTTTGCTAAATAATCTGGGATCGATTTCGCGTTCGTGTCGCTTCGGTCGCTGGTACGTTTTTTCAGCGACGGGAGCGACGGGAACGACACGAAAGATCATATGGAAACCAGGCTTAACTGCTCAGCTTCTGACCAAATAGAAAGAATGCCCGAGGCAGATGTTTAGATATATCCTTCTTCTTTCGATATTTGCCCATGTCGTCTCTTAAAAACCATTTCTGGAATGCACAACGAGCAAGCTTAGCTGCCTGGGTTTCACAGCAACTTTTGCGGCTTGCTTTGTTTTGGATTACTGGTCGAGAGAATTTCTTTTGTCTGCAATCTCTAATCGCGTTGAATTTCAGTGTCGATCCAAAGCAACTGATGCTTTGTGGTACAAAATCTGTCCTTGTTGTAGTAACGTATATGATCTAATCCCGGGGGGGCCACTTGGTACCTGAAGTGTTATCATGCTCGTACACAAAAACGCGGGAAAGGGTATCTTTTTCAACTTAGGCACGGGCCCGCGCGGGCCCTCGTTTAGGGGTGCCAATTCGACCGTAATTTCAAAAAAGGGTGTACTTTTTTGCATTTGATAAATCGGAACGCTTCTGTGATGATATTTTTAATCAAGCATTTTGAAATAGAATTTGAATTAGGAAACTGTGTTAGGCAAATTCAACTACTTTAGGTTTAACTCTTCGTCCCTCGTCCCTGATTCATCACACAGAATCACACTGGCCATATCAACAATTTTGATAAATGACTTTTTCGCGATTAGGGTACCTAAACTTGACAAATTCAACGTGACACGGGAAAGGGTATGTTCTCAAGAAAATTTTCTGCGATTAGGGTATGTATTTTGCTGAAAAAGGTTGACGTTTAGGGTGCATATGTTGCACCTTTGTACGAGCATGATACTATAGAAAAGTATAGGAGTTGGCCCCCCGGGGATCTAATACTTTTTTAACGATCATCTTTTATTTCTTGAGGAAAATGAAACGTATTTGCATCTTGCTGAAAGAATTTTTCGTAAATTTAATTTTACCTATGTCTCCAATGCTCAGAAAAATAGAAGAAGATCAAATTTCAAACGTATGAAGTTCTTTGTGGTGCATCCGTTATTTTATTTCACCTTATACTGTATTTATGTAAAGCTACTGAACGAGATCGTTTGTTACGGATAGGCCTCCCTTTCACTAAAAAAAACGGCACATCTTTCTCCGGCCGAATTTGAAAACGGAACTCTTACCAGCACAATTTGAAAGCGGTGTCGTGTGAAGTGAACACTCGAGAAAAACGATGAAAACGGGTCATTTTTAAACGCTTTGGAAACGAGGCTGATTGATTAGGCATATATGAATTTCTATATCGTCAAAATCCAGCCTCTTTATCGCAGAGATTGCAAGGAGATTTGTAGCGTCGAATCTTCTGTCGATTTCAAATTGTGTCGGTATGGTGTGAGCACTTGCTAAAACTTTGGAACCGTCACATTTTTTGCCGTTTTCAAAATGTGCCGGCATCGTGTGAACGTAATCTTAGATTGCAGCAGTTGTTTTGATATGGCCGATAATTCCAGGCTATATCATATTTTTATGAATTTACATTAAGTAAACATCGCTAAAGCGCTCTGAAATCCTTAACTTTCTAACATGATAGGCGTATCATTCATAACTTCCAATTTTGCTTCCAGGTGAGAATGAAGTCTCAAATGTCAAATGGTAAATACAACAACGTTTAACTGTCATTCTGCTATTCTATCAATTTGAAATTGGGAAATCTGTAATTTGTTTTGTGATTGGCGAATTTGAAACAAGTTTGAAACAAACTGTTGTTTCTTCGAATCTGATCTTATTTCCTACTTAATTGCAACACTTAAATGTTGGTATAAATCCCTAAATTTAATATATACGGTACATCTGTAAGCTAGACTTTCTTCTATAGATATAAGCAAGAATCTTTTAAATCTTCGAATTACCGGGTGACCAAAAAAAAACAACTTCATGAACTAGATCGCATCTTGCTTCCGAAAACCAAACGTTATCAACAAAAAGTTTGCATCGGTACTTAGCTGGAAGGGCCAAGCTATCTTTGAAGATATTGTTTTGTTAATTTATGCTAGGACTACCCTCCAAAATGTTGTTTCTTTCATTTCTCAGTCGAAGTTTACCAATCGCCACCTTTTTCCAATCTGAAATCGATCATGCAGCATCATGGTAGCCTGCGTGCAGCCTCAACACTCCTCCGCTACATCATGGCCGTACACAGCTCCAAATATGTAGGGGGGCAAACCGGGAAAATATTTTTAAATCTGGTCAAAATTACAGCAAATTTTATTGTTCTCTTAGGATCTGTAGTGGGTAACTGCCCCTGCTGCCTCTATGCTGTATACCGCCCTGTGCAACATCTCAAAAGAAAGTCAAGCCTTTTGGCTAGAGAGTATTTATCCATAAAGTTTTACTTTAAAAAACTATACACGATCTAGCTCGTGAAGCATTTTTCGGGTCACCCAGAGCATAGGTGTCAAAGATTTAAAACAGATTGCACAAATGTTTATTGGATTTTCCTTTTGATTTAGTGGCTTGAAAGGAACTTCAAATACTTTGCTATTATGGATCACTGGCAATTTTTGATATCTTGATTATTGTCAGAATTACAGCGTTTTTGTTGTTGTTTCAACCAACCTGAACAAGTTTTAAGGCTGTGACGTCATCAATTTGCTTAATCGTAAACCAGAAAAAAAGTGACAGATTTTCGCTTACCGCGATATTGTAGACCTTGATAAACTATGGTTTCCTCGAAGATTATGCCGTTTCTTCGCTATTAATTTAGGATTTACAACGATTTTAATTTTTTCAAAGTTTCTCGAGAAGTCTTTCAATAGAAAGAAAAACGCTGTAATTCTGAAAATAATCAAGATATCAAAGATTGCCAATAATCAATTATAGCACAGTACCTGAAGTTCCTTTCAAGCTATTATATCAAATGAAAGATGCATTAGCCATTCGTGCAACCTTTTTTAAAGATTTGATGCCTATGCTGTGACCTGGTAGATCTATTTCTGCAATCTTCTATAAGGTGTAATGACTTTTAACTAACTACCGGGTGTCCCAAAAAAGTATAAGCGTTTGAACAATTCCTGCGGAGGAGCCTCATTTCCAAATTTTTTTATTTTAACGTGATAATATGTTTCATTTTAATAGCTCAATAAACTTCCAAAAACAATTTATTGTTGAGCTGCCCCAAAAAATCTCTCAATTTGCGCATAGATAGTAGTAGCATAATTCAATAACCATCTGTCTTAGGCTGCCTCAGAAATTTTGCCGGTTTAAGTGAATCACTCTACAAATACAAATCCGATTTGGTCATGCCAGGTCGCGAATTGCAAGTTAAGATCTCATCTATATCATAAAGGTCGAATGATAATTTTCGAAAAGAAGGCTCCTCCGCAGGAACTGTTCAAACGCTTATACTTTTTTTGGGACACCCAGTAGAATAAACACTTTTAATCAATCAGGTATATCACATCGTGGAAGAATATTGCTCTGCTATTGGTTGGAATTCTTGTGGTTATGCAAGGTAGGTATTAAGCCATTTAATTAATTTACCGTTTTATTGAGCAAGCAAATGGTTTCTTTTTCTAGGGCCTGTTTACATGGGATTTTTCAGCCCAGTTCCCCGAGGTGAAATTATGTACAATTACATGAAGAATTTCAATCCTAGCTGAAAGTCTGTCCAGTGCCAAAACTAGACAAAAACTCATGCGCCATCAATAATTTACCCCAGGCTGAAAGATTATCTGCCACTACACGGAGCGTTTCTTGCAAAAAAATGGGGAATGATTAAGTGGTCAACGTTTGATCTCAGCTAGCACAAGACGGGCTGCAATTTCAGCTCGGGGTGAAACCTTTCTATGTGATAGCAAACTGATATTTACAAGGATTTGACCGTAGAGGACGGATGAAATTTCCCCCCTGGTAACCGGGCTGAAAACTTCTATGTAAGCAGGCCCTTAATCTTGACCTAGTATTTTGTTTACACTCTGCCGTGTGATTTGATTCGCAAACCTGGCTTGCTTTTTCTGCGAAACTCTTTTGTGTACTCCACGCAACAGGCTTGATTGGTTTGCTTAGCTATGCTATTGGTGAATGTGATTTGCAAAGTTTCAAAGTTTCAATTTCATTTGAACAACAATTCTTATCTACTACATTTTTGCTAACTATGAATTATTTAATTATTGAAATGGCTGTTCAGGATACCTGGATACTCCAGGGAAGAACGGGAGTTCTTCTCTAGAGAAACCCCAGAGGGCTGGCGAGCCAAGTACCCCTTCTTCAAAGAAATAGCTTACACATTTTAAAACTCACTAATTACATCATACGTTCTAAACATTTATTTTTTTTCTTCTAAAATATATACAAAACATCATTGAATACAAAGTGGAAGTAGAAAAAAAGAAAGAGAGAAAAAGAAAGAAAAAAAAAATGGTAGAAACAATAGTTTGTGCGCAAATTATATACGGCATTTCTGTGCTGACATGTGATGAAGTTAGTATTTTTGTCGTAGATGATAGGAAAGTTTTTTACTAAACATGGCTTTTGTTTTTGAAATCTTTATTTCACTTGGGATCTTATTCCAGGTGGTGACGCCAGTATATGTTATGGTGCGTTTAACCATAGTTAACTATGGTTTAACAACACTTAGTTTTNAAAAAAAGAATGGTAGAAACAATAGTTTGTGCGCAAATTATATACGGCATTTCTGTGCTGACATGTGATGAAGTTAGTATTTTTGTCGTAGATGATAGGAAAGTTTTTTACTAAACATGGCTTTTGTTTTTGAAATCTTTATTTCACTTGGGATTTTATTCCAGGTGGTGACGCCAGTATATGTTATGGTGCGTTTAACAACACTTAGTTTTGTCTTCGGATGGATGAAGTCATTTCTAGTCGCCTGTCGCGTACATCGTGTGTGTCTTTCATTTGTTTTTTCAAACATTTCTAAGAAAATTGGGTCCAGAATTCTATTTTCAACAGAAAACATGAATTTTCCTATTTCTAGCTCAACTATGTCGTCGAAGCATAACAGATTTTGTTTCTTGAAAAGTGGCAGACTGTGATCTCGAGCTTTTGCAAAGTTTATGGCTCGAACTGCCTTTTTTAGACAGCGCTTTATTGGGGTTAGATTGGTCTTTGTCGCTGAACTCCAGTTAATTAGGCCGTAGTTAATATGAGACATGATGAAAGCGTTGTAGAGAGATGATAAGGTGTTCTTTGGCACAAAGTGTCTTAGTTTATAAAGTAGTCCTATATACTTCGAGAGTTTAGTAGATTGCACAAATTTAAAGAATTGCTTTCTTCGTTTCAGCCGTTTTGATAATGAAGGGTAAACAAGACAAATTTGAGGTAAGGTGATAGAAAGATTAAATTGAAATTTTTGGCCAGCAGAAATTTAAGTTTATCCATCTTAATGACATTTCGAATTGCCCATTTCGTATTCATATGCATAGGAATAGGCAAAGGGAGGCTTTTATTAGACTGTTTTCTTGAATCCCTTGTATCCCTGCGGCAAATCTTGCTCAACAGGGACTTGTAATAATAATACAGTGACAACTCTGACCCTATATTGCGCATTCATCAATCGAATCTTGATCGAATCACTGCCGAGGCCCTTTTCAACCGTCATTTCTCAAAATTGAAATGCAATGAAAATCACGTTAAACAGACAGACAGACAGACAGTTAAACAAATTCGTTTTACCTGCTGAGTGCAAAATAGGTCTTGTAATTCGAAAAGTTCCATGTGTTCTAAGACATCACAAGACATCAAGTCAAAGAACACAGGAAAACAAGGGACTCCAGTAGTAAATCTAGGCTTTGATATATTCCCTTGGAAGAAAATCAGTCTCACTACAGAAAATACTTCATGCATCTTCGATACCACCTTTTTGCTGTTTTTCACTTTGGTCGAGGTCTTTCTACCTGTCGAAACCTATCGACTTTTTCCCCATATTTTAATATACCTTTTAGCTATTATACATATAGCCGTTTCAACAGGGATCGTTTTTTTTCTCACCTTCTGGTAGTAAAATGCCCCTTTTGTCGTTGTCTCTGCAAAAATGATCATTTTTCCTAAGTTTTGTAGCATAAGTTCTGAATCTTTAAATTGGCGTAAAAAGGTCAGTGTAAAATTCAGTGACATATTTCTTTGAATCGAATGGCTTGAAAGAAACTTTAGCTACTTTGCTAGAATTCTACCGTTGGACTTTTCAGAAATCTTTAATATTTTCGAAATTACAGCGTATTTCATATTTCAACTTGTTTGATTTGAGGATGTAATATCATCAAATCTCTAAATCGCAAACCAGAAGAGGGAAAGACTTTTGCTTGATACCATATTGTAGACGTTCATAAACTATGGTTTTCTGAAAAATTATTCGATGTTTCCTCAAAAAGTTTAGAAATTACGATGGTTTTAAGTTTTTTTCAAAATTTTTCTTGAATCATTAAAAAAGACGAAAAGCACTCTAATTCTGAAAATATTGAAGATTTCTGAAAAGTCCAATGGTAGAAGTATTACAAAGTAGCTAAGGTTTCTTTCAAGCCAGTCCATTCAAAGACATGGGTCACAGAATTTTACACCGACCTTTTTAAAGATTTGGAACCTATGCTNTAAATTGGCGTAAAAAGGTCAGTGTAAAATTCAGTGACATATTTCTTTGAATCGAATGGCTTGAAAGAAACTTTAGCTACTTTGCTAGAATTCTACCGTTGGACTTTTCAGAAATCTTTAATATTTTCGAAATTACAGCGTATTTCATATTTCAACTTGTTTGATTTGAGGATGTAATATCATCAAATCTCTAAATCGCAAACCAGAAGAGGGAAAGACTTTTGCTTGATACCATATTGTAGACGTTCATAAACTATGGTTTTCTGAAAAATTATTAGATATTTCCTCAAAAAGTTTAGAAATTACGATGGTTTTAAGATTTTTTCAAAATTTTTCTTGAATTCTTAAAAAAGAAGAAAAACACTCGAATTCTAAAACTATTGAAGATTTCTGAAAAGTCCAACGGTAAAATTATTACAAAGTAGCTAAAGTTTCTTTCAAGTCATTCAAAGAAATAGGTCAGAGGATTTTACACCGACCTTTTTAAAGATTTGAAACCTATGCTAAGCTTTGTTTCCTTTTTCTCAGGATGTTAGTCTCAGTAGTGATACGCCAGCAGTATGCCGACGATCTCTGGAGGAACTTCGCAAGAAACTTGCCTTGTAAGTATCAAATCATTGTTCAACGTTGCAATAAATCTGTTGCTTTTAGTTGATTCACAAGGAAATTGTATTCAGATTTTTGTATATTTGTGAAAGACTTAACAGTGTTGTTTATTTATAAGACAGCACTATTAACCCTAGTCTACAAATGTAGGAAAATATTGGATGCGACGCTAGAACCCTTTCTTTCAACTACTTGATTTTGACATTGCTGGAGAACAAAAGGAAGTGCTGTTTTTGTTAAGAAACCACATATTTTGCCTCCCTGTGCCATAAATCAGCAACCACTTGTCAGATTGATCCAAACAAGGTCTCATATTCTAAGTTGAAGCATATCCTATGCAACTGTGTAAAAAACGAGACAATTGAAGTTACAGGTCCTCCACAGCAGCCACACAAACGGGGCACAATTTTTTGGGACACCCTGTAGATGATTTTTCTACGGTAGATAACTTCCACAGCTTGTATTTGTATGTAGCTTTGAAGTTGAGCAGCAGGCAATACACATATTTGCACGGTTGTTCCACTTGCAGATATATTGTTTATGAAATCGCTCACTGCTTTTCAGGGCATTTCAACTGATGCGCGACAGTGAGAAATTATACGAGCATCTTGAAAGAAAAATTACACTGCAATTTGAACGAATGGAAGCGAAACATAATTCATTGGATTCAAAGGTATTCATCTGGTTTCTCCTTGCTTATATTCTCTCCTCCACGAGGTTACGGACCACTAAATCACGAACCACGGAGCTACGGAACAAATAAAGAAACCTCACGGAGGAGAGAGTTTTCCTCTCTGATTGTGTTAGCCCACTCATGATAAAAATACCATTACCTGACTTATGCTTACGTGCCTGTAAAAGAAAAGTTATCATTTTGAGATTTTCAAATCGTAATTTTGAGAGCGTGAATGTACATGCGCACACAAAATACCTTTGACTTCTTTTCAATTCTTCTGACTCGTAGATTGTAATACTATCAACATTAATCAGTTTAAGATCTCACCATCGTGTCCCATTTCACCAAAGCAAGAAGAAAATTAAGCTCGAGGCTCTATGCAAAATGATATCTATTGTAATTTCAAGATCGGAGAATATGAAGCCCTACCGTTGTTTACTGAGTATTCTTGTCCCACAATGAGAAACTTGAATGGGAATTTTACAACTGTTTTAAATTCATGCAGACCACAAATAATTCTGAATCATCTTACTTTAGTATCGCCTTATTTTCAATTCTAGGCCACTGAGGAGATTGGCGACGTAAAGAGACAACTTGATGCACTAAAGACATCGAATTCACAAAGAGGTGATTCGTCTGGCTTAGTTTTGTTTCTTTTTTTGTGGCCAAAAATCATTCAATCGACGATTCCGGAAAAGATGGCGTCGAGGGGCATTTGACCAAGATGCATTGCGTTTGATGATCGAATCTCTATAGAATCACTGTTGATTCCATTATAGAACGCAATGCATCTTGGTCAAATGCCCCCCGACGCCATCTTTTCCGGAATCGTCTATTGTACCTGACTAAAGTAAAGCCCGTTTACTCAACTCGTGGACAAATTTAGAAACTTGGTTCATTAAAGCCTGGTTCAAACTAGGTTGTTGAAGTCGCTAGAGTCGTCGAGGTCATCCCAGCGCAACATGAATTTTCGTCGCATTTAAAAAATTGACGATGAGGACAGCGACGATAGTTCATCGCACAATGGGAACCAGCCTTAAATGATGGTTAATCAGACCGTGACTGAGAACTGTCCATGAGTTGAGTGAACAGGCTGTACATGAATGTGCAAGAAGCTTTGCGCGGCTGGAGGCTCCCTAGATCTATGACAAATTGTAGTCTACCGTATTCAGGCGTAAGATCAGCCAGATCAGCCAGATCAGCCTCACATCGAGCCAAATCAGCCTCACATCCAGATGAGCCTCATGTTCTTGAGTAATAGTAATGGCTTTATTCCGGCATCTCCTCCAAGGTTCTTTGTCCAAATACCAGTTGATTTGATACTTCTAATGCCCCTAAAACTCTACATACATTAAAAAAAGTCATAGAATGCAGATTGTTTGTTGAAAGCTCAAAATTCACATTGCTTTTGAAGGTTAAACCAGAATTGTGAAGTACTTCTTCTAACAGTGATCTATAACGGTGCGAAAGTATGGTTAACTGAAGGCAATCTTGCTCTATTGGAAGTCAGGATTAATGGGCATTTTGGAGATATAAATTTCTCATAAGATGTTCAAAAATTGTGCTAGCGACAAGCGAACTTACTTTTACAATTTACACGACAGTATCTCAATAACCACGCTTGCCTTTTTTCTATTGTTGCTTGACTTGTACTTTTGAAGATAATATCATAATATTCTTCTATTTCAGACCACTATGATTTTGGCAAATTTTCTGACAAGGTAAGAAGTATTTAAAGGGGCCTTTGCAACCGGCATGCTTTGTGAATACATCCTCTTGTGATCTCTTTGTTGCCGCCGTTTTAATGGTCCACTAAAATGGCCGACGACAAAGAGATGGCACGTGCAAAGCATGCCAGTTGTAAAGGCCCCTTTAAATGCTAACTCATACCAGATCATTTTGCTGGTCTATTTGCTCTATTTGAGGTCTAATGCTCAACGGCTATTGAATGCCAAAACTTTTATTTTCAGCATAACATGTAAATGTTGACCGCTAGCATTGACGTCAAATCTTTAAGAACTCTAGTGTAAATGACAATAACATCTTTCTTTGGACTGAATGGCTTGAAATGAACTTTAGGTATTTTANCTCTTGTGATCTCTTTGTTGCCGCCGTTTTAATGGTCCACTAAAATGGCCGACGACAAAGAGATGGCACGTGCAAAGCATGCCAGTTGTAAAGGCCCCTTTAAATGCTAACTCATACCAGATCATTTTGCTGGTCTATTTGCTCTATTTGAGGTCTAATGCTCAACGGCTATTGAATGCCAAAACTTTTATTTTCAGCATAACATGTAAATGTTGACCGCTAGCATTGACGTCAAATCTTTAAGAACTCTAGTGTAAATGACAATAACATCTTTCTTTGGACTGAATGGCTTGAAATGAACTTTAGGTATTTTAGTTTCATTCTACCGTTGAATTTTTGATATTTTGATTATTTTGAAAATTACAGCATTTTAATTTGAGATTGTGAAGTCATGGAACTTCTAAATCGCAAACCAGATGAGTGACCTTCATAAGCTATGGTTTCTTGAAAAATCTACCATTTTCCTCTATTAATTTAAAAATTATGATGGTTTTAATTTTTTTCAAGACTTACCTTGAATTCTTTTGATTGAAAGAAACACGCTATACTTTTGAAAATAATCAACAAATCAACAAGTCATTCGGTAGGATTTAAGTACAGCACCTAAATTCCCTTTTAAGTCATTCTTCCAACGTACAAATTGCCAATCATGAGTTTTCCTCCATGACAGTAAAGAGCTAAAACTTGTGATTTCGTCTGCAGGAATTACCAGTGGATATGCATGAAATTCACTCATTGGTTGAAATAGCACTTGCACAGTATGATGCTGACAAGATTGGGATACCTGACTATGCTCTGGAATCTGCGGGTGAAACTTTTGTTGTTGTTGTTGTTGTTATTAATGTTGTTATTTCTATCTTTGGTATGTATAAACACAGGGTCATCAGTTTAAATATTGTTAAAATAGAAAATTTTTCCGATTCACATGCGCAGCGAATATTTTGAAATATTCGCTGCGCATGTGCATCGGACAAATTTTCTATTTTAACAATATTTAAACTGATGACCCTGTGGTATAAATGTTGCAAAGAACACGTCTAGATATACCGAGAAAGTCCATGAAGCTTCAAGTGGAATTCCAATTGCTTTATCTTCCCCTTTTATACCCCATTCACACTGACACAGTTAAACCAGCTTTATCTAAACCAGCTTAAATTTCAACCAATCAAATGAATGCGATTTGTTGGATTGACCAATTAAAACGCAAAAGTTGATGGCCTAAGCTGGTTTAACTTGCCAGTGTGAATGTGGTATTAGTGTCTAAACCAAGCTCTCCTCCTTTTTAACCATTTTTTATTTTGACAGATTGTACGGTATTAGGTAGGTCCCTTTGTTGGGTTGTTTTTTGTGTTACCCTATTGTAAGTTAGGACTGTACTAANTATTAGGTAGGTCCCTTTGTTGGGTTGTTTTTTGTGTTACCCTATTGTAAGTTAGGACTGTACTAAAGAAATTTGAATGCAAAGAAGACAAGGTATTTAGCACACTGAGGCCTTACTGTGTCTTCGTCAGAGTGTGACTTACAAACTATAATTTAATCAGTTAAAGGAGCTCTGTCTCGCAGGTGATTGGTTTAGAGAACAAAGCTTAGACAAAGGAAAGGAGCTAGAGCCCAGACTCTTTGACTTTTTTCGCATGATAAAAATGCAGCTCAATTCGTGAAATGATCTCTTTCCAATTGTTTTCTGTTAATCCTGCCATAGAAATTTTTAATCCTCTCTTACAATCTCAGCCAATTATGATCGAGACAGATGTCCTTTAAACAACTTGTCAAGTGCATAAGGTGGAGGTGCGGTTTTTAGCGCCAAGCGCGGGGATCGCAGAAGTAGAGAAGACCTAATCGAGTCCGCGACCCCTTGTCATGACGCACAAATGGTGGGGCTCTACCTGGGATCGGACCCTGTCCGCCTGAATGTTCTGGCTGTGAAGTCAGAGGATTACACCGCTGCGCCACAACACCTTCAAAGCTGACTTCACACTAGAAGCTTTTCCGTGACACGCACGAGCCTTATTGACTCGAGTCCTATTTTGGTAATGGCAACGAAAACGCTATGCCTCTAGTGTAAATTCATCTTGAGATGAAAATCGATAACAATTTTTCCTTTCCGATACTTTAGGCGGGAGAATCCATGTTCCGCATCACTCACCTACGAATTCACACGGATGGCCAATCATGAAAGTATTTGGCATTGTAGCTTGGCAGGACGAGAGAACACCAAGGGAGATCATAAAACCGGAAACATTACCGGGTAACTGTTGGCCGTTAGCAGGAACAACCGGATACGTGGTGATCAAGGTTTGTGAAGTTTACCGTCAAACAATGATTTTCTAGCCCAAATTGTTAGGCGACCGACTGCTTTTTAGTTTCTGCAATCTGACATAACTTCCGTGTTAGCTTGCTCGTACAACAGAAAATTGATCTTGACAAAGATGGCTTAATAAAGTATGACTGATTAAAAAATTCTCAAGTGGTTTCACTGGAGAATAGACCTTTTAGCTATTCTACAAAAGAGTCTTGATCAAGCGATATTTTTATACATTTTCATACGGAATGTCCGATTGATTTGAATGAACTGAATTGATTGACGTTAGAGCTTCTATCCCTGTTGTGCACATGCAAAACTTCTACAACATGTATAAAGTATCGTTCTATGCTGACTCTTTTGTAGAACAATGATGTTTAATGGTCTATTGCGCTAAAAATGGGGTCGGGGATTTTTTTACAATGAGCCTTTGCGTCTGAAAGAATTTTGAATGATTCAATTGGTCGATTTATCATGGAACGCAAAGTATCATGGTAGAAAATTTGCTGACGCCATCCTTAGCGCAGTCGCCTGCTCCCAATATTTGCAAGGGTGCTAGAGGCCCCAAAAGCTGCGGGTGGCTGTGTGTGCCCACGCTCAGTGCTAGAAGAAACATCTCGTTTGCTGGCATCAAAATTTGGATTAGTTTTCATCTCGTTTTCATACATGCTCTTAAAAATTATCTTATATCACATCATGTATTTTGCAGTCAACTAAGATCCTTGGTAGCCATTATTGAAAATTTCCTTCTAGATTGCAAAAATTTTGTTCAGAGATTTGAAAAAGACTCTCTTAAGAGCAAAGGTGTTTATAGGATTGCATTTGCTGTGTTTTGCTATTTGTGATTTCGATGAAAGGCAAAATTTAGTTCCTCTTTTCCAGTTGGCAGCCCCGATAACCCCATCGATGGTGACAATGGAACATCTTAATCCATCCTTAGCTAGATTCATTGACGATGCTTGGCAGAGTATGCCGAAAAACTTCTCGGTTTTCGTAAGTTCAATTATTTTTACACTGCTATATGGACTCTGACTTTCTACAGAGGCTAAAGAGGCTACCGGGTGAGTCAAAGAAACATTTAGACGTTGGAAAGCTTGTAGCTCTCGAACCATTTATCAGATTCCTGTGAACTGATAATACCTGTGCAGCTAACATATCAACTTAGACAAAAGTTTAATTGGTTATAATCGGTCGTATCTTTCTCAAATTACAAGCGATTTATATTATGGAAGTGCTTCATCTCAAAAGGTTTCAAAACAGGCCTAAAATCCTTGATCAACTTTGCTATTGCTTTAGCCCCTTAACCTTAATAATCAAACTCTCTGTCTCTCTTATATTGCTCAAACCTTTACTAGGGATATGAAGAGGCTGCTGCATAATTGTATACGCTTGAGACTGTCATTCAGCCTTTTTATCTTCATTTTTATCTTTCTTCTGCATTATGAAACTTCAGCAAACACAATCTGAGTTGCTTTTCGCAAAATATGGCTTGTTGAACGCCTCACCTTTTTTCTGACTCACCTGGTATAATTTCAGATTTCTAAAAGTGATTTCCATTATTTTTAGGGCTGGTCGGATGAGCGTGGAAAAGAGAAGACACTTCTTGGCTCTTATACGTATGCTCAAAATGGAAGAGCAAGGCAAACATTTCCAGTTCAAGTAAGTTTATTAGAATTGTCCTGCGTGAGACAATAAAATGTTTGGTTGAAGCCTGTAGTTTTTAACTACAGGGTGTCCCAAAAGAATTGTGCCCCGTTTTTGTGGCTGCTGCGGAGGAGTTATAACCTCAATTGTCCAGTTTTTTATACAGTTGCATAGAATAGGCTTCAGCTAAGAGTTTGCGACCATGTTTGAGTCAATCTGACAAGTGGTTGCTGATTTACGGCACAAGAAAGTAAAAATAAGTGGTTGCTTCAACAACGGCTCTTCGCTTGCTCTCCAACAATGTCAGTATCAAGTTAATGTCGAAAGAAAGGGTTTAGGCGTTGTATTTGAATTTTGTTAAAGATTTAAAAGGGTTAATAGTGTTGTGTTATCAATAAACAACACTATTAGCCCTTTTTTCAAATGTAGGAAAAATTCAAATACAACGCTACAGCTCTTTCTTGCAATATTTATTTGGTTTTGCTTGCTTTCCGATAAACATAACTTTGAAAATAAATGACACTGGCAACTCTTTCCTTGTAGACTGTTCCTGAACAGATGGTGGAGTACGTTGAACTCAGGATTGAAAACAACCACGGAAACCAGGAACACACGTGTATTTATAGATTTAGGGTACATGGTGAACCTGTCCGTTCAAATGACGACATAGAGTAACGGATTTAGCTGTTCGGAAATGAACTAGAAATAGTGACGTTTTTGTACATTTTGCTACATTGTTATGCGATTCGAACAGACCTTTTAGCAATTCTAGGTTACTAAATAGCTAGACTGATTACATGAGTTTCCGTTTTCCGCATTGAATTGGATGATATTATGGCTTCAAACTGAAACTCATGACAATACAGCTTCAAAACAGAGACTAAAATGGCCTAATGCGCCGCATTTAGGGCGCATCCAATCAAATCTCGACTTTCTTAATAAGGTTAGACCACGTGCCTATTCTTAGCGTTTGATTGGCTGATTAGATCAACGTTCCACTTTTCGAAGCTAAGCGACGTTCGATGCTACGTTCGAAGCGACGTTCGGCTTTTTTTTCGACCTTCAAAGGATAGAAGACATTCGATTTTTTCTTCAGGTTTTAGTCTCTGTTTAGAATCTGTATGGTCGTGAGTCCTTGTATGAGAAAAAATAAAAACATCAGATTGAAAGCATTGAACGAATACAAGGAATCACGTCGTCAGTCTAACTAAATAGTCTGGATCGAGCGATATTTTTGTACATTTTTATACCGAAGGTTCGATTGAGTGGCGAGGCCCTCTCAGGGGTTTTACGGAACAGGGGAAAATCGGAATTTTTAATCTGGGGACAAGGGAACATTAATGAAGAATCATACTTCTAGGGAAAAAAATGATGAATTTTCTGATTCGTCTTACAGGGAACAAAGGAACAAACAGAAAATAACTGGGGAACAAGGGAACTCTGACCCCCTGGGAGGGCCTCAGTGGCGTTCGAAAATTCCTCAGATTTCTACAAAATATATGAAAATATCGCTCGATCCAGACTCTTTGGCAGAATAGCTAAAAGGTCTATCGATCGCTATTGAATTAATTTCCTGGATAGAGTAGAAATATTTGAAATTGTCCACGCTACTGAAGTAAAACGTACTTTTTGGAAGAAGACTTTACATACGAATAAGACTAATTCTACTGAGTTAATGTACCTTTTAGCCATTCAACGAAAGAGTCTGGATCGAGCAATATGTTTATATATTTTTATACGAAGTGTTCGATTGAGTGGCGTTAGAGCTTCTATCACTATATTGTGCACATGCGAAAATGCCTCAGATTTCTACAATAATGTATAAAAATATCGTTCAATCCAGACTCTTTTGTAGAATAGCTAAAAGGTCTATTTTGCTGACACCGAATGTACCAAAAGCTTAATGGCTTTTTCAAAATTCATATCAGGGGGAGTTAATCGACCTTAATATTTTGGAATTTGGAAGACAGGCGTAAAATTTCGTTAATTAAACTTTAGAATATTGTCTTGATTTTGAGAAAATGGCCTAAAAATGTCACAAAAAATAAGTCGCAAATACAGTTAATATGCTTCTGGAATTTAAATCTGGAATTAATTTTAACTTTTCTGTTTGTTTCAAAAAAATTCTTAAGTTCCCGAAAGACATGGAATGTATTTGCACATTTCTTTGAACGAAAATGTTGTTTTTCAATTTGATCAGTGCTTCATTACCAATCTTGTTGCGTTTCAAATGGAAACGCTTAATGAAAATTACGTAAATTCCTATAAATTTTTAGCAGTCGGAAAAACAGGAAAAACACTTCACAAATTAATTTATCCCTATCAACTAAAGGCCTATTCGTTCATATCTGTGAAATATTCCGCAAAATACGAATTTCAAACCCGATAATCTTTTTGGACCACACTCATTTTCCCAAAAATAGCAAAAATAAATTTCTTATCAACGGCAGAAAACTGTTGTATTAAAGTATATATTTAAAAAATAAAAATATTTATTGTTCAAAGCATTCCAATGCTTTATTTATTACTCGTGAATGTTACATAAATATATTTTATTGTAATATACTTCATATCGTTGTAAACAAAAATGAAAATAAAGCTAGTTGTATTTTGAAATGAATTTTTAAATATTTGTCAGTGGTTTTTATTCTAAATCCTGCCCTTTCTAGAAAAAATCCATGTTGGAGATAATGTTTTGAAAACTGTGTAATTTTAAAAAGTGCACTACTGTAGTTGCCGATTTTAAATTTACTTTGATTTTACATGACATAGGAAGTCCCTTTATAGCTTTCCTAACAATGCACGTTTTTTCTGCTGCAAGAAACTTGGATCAGCCCATAGTACTAAACGTTCCTATTTTGTATGAAAATGTCCATAGTTTTGAACAAAAAGTTTCTTAACTTGTTTGCTACTTCTTTGCTACATAAATTATGATAAGGTTTCTTTTACTGCTACAGCAGATATGTTTCTTGCCGTATAAAACAACATTTGTGAAGAACTCAAGACCAAGGGTTCAACGATATCCTTAAAAAGTTTCTTAGTGTTTCTCAAAATTGTTTTCCAGAGTTTCTCACATTTTTCGGCTATCCTAGTACTAATTTCTTATTAAAGACTTTCGTATAAAGAGACGCACTATCATGAAAAAAATTGGAATGGGCAACAAATTAAGTGGCCAATATTTTAACTTTCTTGGACACATCCAGTACCACACTTCTCGACACAAGAGTACCGAGTACCACAGATAAAACTTGATAAATCAAGAAAAAACGACTTCTTAACATAGCTGTATTCCATTTTATACTTCAAAATAATTTGTCCATGTCTATATACAAATAACAAAAAAGCGTGCTAAGAATTAAAGCAAAAAGAATAAGGTTTTAATAATCAATTTAATCATTCGAATACAAGTTTGTGTTAAGAAGTCACTTGCCGTAGAGGTTGATCCAGGTACTCAGCCATTGCCTCTGCCTATAAAACAAGCAAAGGATGAAAATAACTCGAGGGATTACTGTTCATGTAAAAAAGATTCTATTACAATTTTTTTTACGAAAGAGCAACTGCATCATTTTGTGTCTAATGTTTTTGTTGATTATCAAAGTTGATTATCAAAATAAATCTCCTGGAGATATCTGTATATCGTATATCTGCTCCAGGAAGCACTCTCCCCTAAAATGTACAAAGTTTAGCTCACCTAAATCTCCTGTTCCCCGCAAGGAAACCTTTAAATAAATATCACATCAACTTTGGGAGGCATTTTCTGATAATAATACGAAGGTGTTGTGGTGCCGTGTTGTAATCCACTGACTTTGCAGCCAGAATGTCCGGCGTGGCGGACAGGATTCAAACCCCACCAGCACCTCGCTTAGCGCTTAGCTACTTCTGCGATCCAGTGCTTGGCGCTAAAAACCGCAACTGCACCTTCACCAATAGACTTTTAGCTACTCTACAAAAGAGTCTGGATCTAGTGGCATTTTTGAAAGGTTCAATAGACCTTTTCGCAAACCATTTCATGTCTTTCAAATATAGCCTTCAACTTGACACAATGTGGATCAAAATCCCAAAATCATGCTTGGCTCTCAGCAATGCAAGGAATACGTATTTGCAGCAAATAGGCATGGTGTAGATTTCTGGTCATGCTATGAGTTGCAGCGTTTGCCTCGAATTGAAAATAGTTTCTAATCAAAGGACCCTTGGGGTGACTCACGATAATTTTATATCGAGGCATCGAGCAGATTTAGGGGCCGATTACATGGAGCGGGCTAGCCCGGTTAACCGAGGTGAAGGTTTTCAACCGGGATCCCGGGGTCAATAGCAGTTACAGTGTTTGAGAGACTTTCGATTACATGGCAAGCGGGCTAGCCCAGTAAGCCGAGATCTCGCCTGCTGCCTACCGGGCTAGCCCGGCAAAACGGGCTGGAAGTTACACATTCTTCTCATGTAATCGATTCAAGGCCGGGCTAGCCCGGCAAAGCGGGCTGAGAAATCTGCAACGCATGTGCTTTATGAACAGATTATAGGATTATGGCGCCAAGTATTTCACAGCCCGGGCTGGAATTCTCCATGTAATTCTCCATGTAATCGTTCAGATCATTTCAGCCCTGTTAGGCGAGCCAGCCCGTTGAACCGGGCCAGCCAGCCCCATGTAATCAGGCCCTTATTCCCCGAAGACGCCATATGTCCTCCTGCGTCCTCCGCAGTTCAGCTTCTCTTCCCCGAAGACGCCATGTGGCGTTTCAAAAACATGGCTTAGAAATTGCACAACAGTGCCTAAACAAAAGGAGCTTTGTCAACGGGATTAGTACCATTGGATACAGGAAAGGCTGAGCATTCTTTTGGTTACAAAAGGTCAACAGGGGTCAGGTCAAAGTTTTTAGAGAAAGTGCGTGTCGAATATCTGTGTTTACATTTTTACGATCGCGGTAAATTTTGTCCCCTTTAACATGGAGGCAAACTTACAGTATTAGAAGCAGTTACATGGCATTTTCAGAGAAACTTCAGAGGATGAAGGAGAGTTTTCGGGGTCTTGAGAGCTAATGGAGAAGTTAATTCGGACATTGAGGCTGACAAATAATTGTCAGGGGATGACAGTGGAGGAGAAGAGAAGCGCTTTAGGCCGAAGGGCGAAGGGAAGTTAGGCCGGAGGACTACGGAGCTCTCAAAAGTTCTTGATATTTTATCTGGTCCTGTTCATAATCTGGATGCTAAAATCTTGATATTCTGAAAATTCAATCATTTCTTGACCTTTTATTTCTTGAAAGTTTTCTTTTAGCACCATTTGGTTTTGAGATATAAGAGATTCTAAAATAGTTCTCAAATTTAAGTGATAAAAGTTGAATCACTGCGGGGACAAGGGCTGTCTGGAGAGCTTTGTTTATGGGGATTGAAACATCACACATAAGACTTTTGTTTGGGGATCAATTAATGAACTAATAATCAAAACTGCGTCTAGGGAAGGCACGAAGTAGCTACTACCAATGATCTGATTGGCTGTTATTCCCAGCGATCGCACCACGCAGCAAAACAAGCCAGCATGGCCTTTAGCCGCTAGATGTCATACGCTCTCTAGGCTTGATATTGACGCTATCACTTCCCAATGCAACCCTAGCGCAATGGCGAATAAGACTAAATGCCATGCTAGGTAAGGCCCTCTTCTGATGTATGACATTGCGAAGAGCATTGTAGCCTTGCATTGTCCAAAGGCTTCATATCGACTCGAGCCGATTCTAGCACTTTTCATCACACAAGCCTAGTGCCATGACAATAATGACAACGGTGGACACGAATTTCACCCCAACCCGATAGACTCTACTTGTACTTTGTACTCGTGAGTCAAAAAGGTCTATTGCATGGAGTTGCAGCTTCTACCACTGTTTTGCTTTAATACCACTATATAAAATTACCTTGGCCTTTATCAAACCTAGCCCAACATCAGGTTTTGAATACATGCACAGTAAGGTATTAGCTACTTTTGTTACAGTAACTGTACCTTCCTACAAGAAAAAATAGACAAGAAATTTAGTTTTGGAAGAAATTTTGAAATTTTGGGAAGAAAAATGACACAAACAATTATTGCAATATACACACTAAAGCTCTTCCCAAAATGCATGCGCATCCAACTACCTATTAACTATGAACAAGTTTGATTGCACTGGTTGAATTTTGTAGGATGGGATTCATGTAAGCCCTCTTAAACCCTTCATGTAAGATCTGAGAGAATGAAATTTCGTCATGGCTGTGAGATATCACATGTTTTCCAGTAGTAAACGCTTGCTGCAAGGAGTGTGGTCTCTCTTGACGTTGGAAATTGTGGCAATTACAGGATAATAATGGTGCGTACAGGAAAATTCCTCTTCTGAAATTTCCTCGATAAGCAACCTACCTCACAATTTAAAAACATGAACCTAAGGCCTTCGTTGTGAAATGCCAATTTTCCGCTTTTTTCGTAAGCTGCCCAAATGTTTGATGCAACTGCTGCCGTCACTTTCACATCTTTGTCTTCACTTCCTGCGTAAGCTAACAATGATCCTTTTTGATTCAGTAACCTAGTGAGTAAGTAAAGAACATGAAAAAGAAAAGGGACTAAAAAAGACAATACCGCTAAAGATGGCAGCTCCAAAGATTCTGTTATGTTTTGCTGAAAGCATGCTGTTAAAAAGCTCCGTGACGAACACCTAACGACATACAAATTTCGGTCTGCCATTTTTACTAGCTAGCTTGAATTTGAATCGACCTTGAATTCGAATGCAACATGGTTTGAAAGGAAACCTTTCCAAAGCAGAAAAAGTAAAGTTTATTCGCATTCGAATTACAAAATTGTCCTATTTGTTTACATTGATTACTTGTTTCTAACTTTACTACAGCTAGCTAGTCGAAACGGCAGACCAAAATGTTTATGTCGTGAGGTGGTTGTGAGGGAGCTTTTTCCCAACATGCTTTGTGAGGCTGCCATCTTTAGCGTTATCGTCTATTCAGTGTTTTTTGCAATGGATTTTCAATGTTGGGCCAGTCATTCCTATATAAAATCGGATAAGATTTTTATGAAAGGAATGGGATTTTCAGAGATTTTCAACAGATTTTTTGTAAAGAAACGAATAGAATTTGGCATGAGGTGGGCAAGACTTTTAGGAAATTTGAAAATTAAATGGAACAAGTTAAAAAAGAAACTGCTTTGTGTATGTGGGCCAGAATTTGAGTGCGTATGGTCTGGACAATCTGGCACGTTTGGACGAGATCTCTGGTGTGTGCAACCAAATCTATTTTTTCTTGTCAATTTTGAAAAGTCTATTGAAATTTGAAAATCTCTGCAAGTTTGCCATACTCTGCACACCAGGGATTCTGGAGGGAGTGGTTTATCCCTTGATTTTCCTAAGAGATCAAATTACTATGCAATGATCAAATTACTTCTAGTTATGATAAAAGTCTATTTCTATAGAACATTGTCAAGGTGACTGGGTGCTTTAGCACACAGCTGTTACGACGGCATCTGGATTGATTCCGTGTTTTTTGCGTTAGAACACCCCCGCCGCGAGGAACAAAAGAATTAGATCGAAAGAAACAAAAGATAACGCACAGCCTACCTGACTGCAGCTCACAAAACTTCAAATCGGGCCATTTTGATACTTGTGTTTGTTTAACTTTTAAAATATATAGATTTCCAATAAATTGATGAATTGTGCAGTGGAAACGCCAATTAAATCGGTCCACGGGTTCACTTTCTACTCCGATATTTACTACAGGCCATGCGCTCAAAAAGCAAAAATCGCGTGATCACCAACCTATGCCTCGTTTCCTTGTGATGGCGTTTCGCCTGCGTGAAAGCGCCGGTCTCTCTGCGTTCATAGACACCAGAATCAAGATGGCAGGTTGCGTTTTTGTCGCCTGATATCAGATTGAAAAATCGCGTTGTGTTCCATGATTTCGCGACTCACACAAAATATTGACATTTTAAAACGTTTATTCTATAAAATAAAACAATTTGAACTGTTAAATAAACTGGAAAGCTCCAATAAGGATGACCTAAATTACGATTCTCAAGTTTCATTTTTGTCAAAGGTGAGTTTACAACCTATTTATTTGGCAACAAAGATCACTTATATTTGCGTGCTTTTGTAAAATTCGGTGTTAATTTACATTTTGGGGAGAATCGAAGTTCCATAATACTGGGTTCGTAACAGCTGTGAGCAGGAAGAGGTAGGATTAAGAAGAAGCTCAAATCCCCTTGCAAGTTGCAACCCCTTTTCATGACACTATGTGGCGAGGCAGCCTGAAAACACAGAGGAGATAGAACTATGCAAGACTGGAAAGCTTATAGAGCACACGCAAGATATTGGGCACGCAGGAACTTACGTGGTTTACAATATTTGCTGTGTACAGATAAAACATCAGCGCAATCCACACCTATTACATTTAATGTTACCAATGCAATCTCTACTGATTCCAAGCTCTACTGTGCAATCATGATGCGAGGATTGCACCGCTGTTTTACCTGTAGCGATGCGCAGTCGGTAACGAACACAAGATCTATTATTAGCTTAAACTGTGGAAACTACTAAATTTCCACGCAAGTCAAGCTTAAAGGCCATATCAACTTGTAAGCGCAAAATACAAACTTTCCCACCACTACCAGTCTGGGAACCATGTACCGCAACAATAAATTCATTCTTTTTTTCACTTGTTCAAGGTTCATCATATCATTTATGGAAATGAAGCCCTTTACTTTTTGCGGATGACAATTTGCAAAAAAAGGTTCAGGTTCATTATATTTCAAATCCAACAACATAAGAGAGGCCCCCCAAAAAAGTGCTCTGGCTGTTCCCTTTTTTTGACAACAAAGCAAACACACACAAAACAGCTTGATGCTCCTCCTCTTTGCCTATTATATTCTTGTTACTTACATGGTACTGATGACTCCACCAGTATTTGCTTGACTTAATACCTCGACGAGTGCTTTAGGTTTCAACATAACTTCCATGAGAAACTTTCGCTTGCTTTGAACTTTACTGCAGTCTTTGCTTTGCCTTCGACTGTGCAAGCAAATAAATTTTGATGATCCTGTGGCAGTCATGTGTTTTTGGCCTCGATTTCGGCAAAAATCTACGAGGAAGAGGCTATCTACATGGGTGCGTTATGGTGTCCTTCGGACATAGATTTTAAGTCTGTCGTAATCTTGTGGAACCTTCTGAACACGGATTTGGTTGTAAAATGTAAATTGGAGTTTTTTATGTTGATCTCTTTATGTTACTATACTCTGTTAACAAAAATTCATTCTATTTTTAGTTGTCATGCAAGGTTATTGACTGAAGCTAAACTAGTCAGTACACAACTCAAAAGATATTCAAGGAACCAATCAAAAGAAATTTTCCATTTGAATTTAAATTCTGGTAATTAACTGTCCAAAATAATTTTGAAATCAAGAATACAGGAACGACAAGAAAAAAAATAACTTGAATATGGTAACGAAGTGTCATTATTTCGTCCTGCCATGCAGTATAGCTTCACAACTGTTTTAAATGGAGTCCTACCTCCCAAGATAGTACTTGTCAAGCACCGTTGTCAAGATAGCATTTGTACCCACAATCCCTTTTATCCACCTATAAACCATTGCGTGTGATTATTTTGCGATTTCACTTCGCGTGTTTCTGAAAGAACGGCAAAGCTGTGTTTAATTTTGGCCACGTAAAAAGAAGAGCTACTGGTTTTAGCGGTTTTTCCTGGCAAAATGACTGCCCAAGAACAGATGCGAAAGATGCTGGATGAGCTGATGGGCACAAAGAGAGATGGTAAGGCAGTAAAGATAAAATCTCGGGTATC
Source organism: Aurelia aurita (assembly GCA_004194415.1). Taxonomy (NCBI): domain Eukaryota; kingdom Metazoa; phylum Cnidaria; class Scyphozoa; order Semaeostomeae; family Ulmaridae; genus Aurelia; species Aurelia aurita. Next base: position 519,365 of record REGM01000156.1, on the reverse strand, counting down.
TATAAGACATAAACTCACCCCAGAAAGCGATTAAATTTTTAGGCCTAATTTCGCTCGATCGTCTTGCAGCGAAGGAATCCTGAGAATCCTGAGTGCCAAACGAGCAAACTTGTAGTGTGCCATCATCATGATTCAATTGGCAAGATACGATAGTTTCATGATGCTGTTACATTCCATTCCCATTTCCCCTTTCTTTCCTTGACAAGGACCTTGTACAAAATTGATAAAAAAGGCTTCTCCTTTCTTTTATTTTCCAAAACTTGCACTTGTTAAATGCGATACACACTTCGCAAACTGTATTCAGTATGGCATACATGTATTGTATAAACAGCCTTTTCAGGATATTTTATGGATCTGCATGAATATTGATTTGATGTTTAAAATTTAAAAATGTTGGACAATAAACGTGGCAAAATTATATTTATGTGGAGGATATTCCAGGTTGGAATCTTTGTACTGCCCGCCAAGGTCCCTCTGAGCAAAAACATGTTTGGTACACTTTTTGGAAATAACAATAGAGAAACAATACATCTATTGTTATCAAAACAATATACTTTGGTGTGCATTTTGCAAAGATTTCAATTGTGAGGATATTGCTGAGACAAAAATAATAACCTGAGAGATATGACACCTAACAAAACCCTGCTAAAGTAACCCTACAAAATTCACCTTAAAGTCCTACAGTACCTTCACCCTACAAACTAACCCTTAAACTAGCCCTAACCCTAAAGCCTTGTTCACATCAAATAATTTAAAAATAATGATCAGCTGTTAATCGCAAAGATTTGCACAAATCGTTCAGTGTGAATGTCTGGCGTTATTTTTTTGTCGTCTAAGTAGTCATACAATTATTGAAATGATTAATATCAAAAAAATTTTGATATATATAATCGTTTGAAATAATCGTTAGCATGAAAACTGTAAAAATCATTCAAAGGATGAAAAATTGAACAATTAACTTTGTTTGATTGGAATGCTTGACAATTATTGATGGGAACGCCTAAAATTTAATTTTTAGCACATTATCGTTTGATTATTGAAAATCATTTAGTGTGAACACAGCTTAAAACCCTAATCACAAGAGCTAACTTTAACGTTGTACAGAATTATCATATCCCTCGGGTTGTTATTTTTTTCGGAACAATGACCACAGAATTATATTTAACCTCATGTTCCAAACTTGTGAAAGCTGACCTGCACTCCAGTGCAGTAGTGCAGTACCCAAAGTGAAGATGTAATTTAACTTTCGAACACCTTTTTTCAAGTATATGTATCATGTGTCCCAAAAGAGTTTGAGCAGGTTTGGTCAAATTTTGCGAGGAAGATTTCGCATCACAGATCTGGAATATTGTTTGGTTATGATGTGTTTCCAATTTTTTTAAAGGGGAATGGCCAGGAAACCTAGAAAATCAAAGACCGCAAAATCATATAATACCAGGCCCAGTAGAATGCTATTTTCTTGCTGAAAAGTCACTAGAACACTTTAATTCAAACTGCGCAAAGTAGCTCCCCCATTCAAATACTTTAAAATCAATGAGGCTTTGTTAGAACAACTGTGTAGGGAGATGGTGTTTTCCAATCAAAATTAGGGAGATAGTAATCCCTGTGTTCCCCTCAAAAAGCTCCAAGCTTTCTCATACGGGACGCCATATTGCAAGTGGGGCAAACAAATCAAAATGTTCAATGGTGGCCTGTAGGAAATCGGCATGTGTGATTCGGAAAGTTTGTTTTATATAAAACTTGGAGATTTTTTCAGGCAAAACTTTATAATTTTTAATTAATAATTGCTTATAAAACCTTTTTGTGTGATGTTTTGGAGGATTTAGTGTATTTTTCAAATTCAAATCGAAGAAAGTGTGGAGAGTACTAGGCCAATTCTATCGTTCTCCAATGGCCACGGAGCGTCAAACTAACAAAAAATTCCTAGTGAGTACAGAGTACAGTTCTTACATTCACGTAATAAAACCTTGTTTTTATGCAAGAAAACATAAATTCATATTGAAATTAACTAAAAATGAGATAATTTACTGTCATTTACCAACTGAAATATCGGAATTTAAAACAGTTTGCAGTAGGCCCCACTTGAAAGTTTGCCACAGTTGCTACAAGGCACACATCTTTTTATTCTTACACCAGCCTAAAGATTTAGCTAGCAAAATCTCCCTTGCAAATTTGACCAAATTTGTTTGAAGTTTTGGGACACATGGTATGTATCTAAATAAATGTATCTTCATAATCTGAGCTTTCTCATTTGTTACTTTGCTCAGAATTGTTTACAAAACAAGACATGACTTGAGTAAATTGAATGTTACAATAGGTCACTAAACTTCTATGGATATGTGAGTATCTTGGGTATGTGAGATGTTGCAAATATATATATCATTTATATACATAATTATGTGGCTTTTACCTTACTATTTTATACCTTGCTTTTTGGCATGTATGCATATGTGCCTATAGATTCTAGGTTGCTTTGTTTTCTGTTGAAATACACATACTTGTGAATGGTTTTGGGAGTGACTTTCAGCTGATCAATTCACGATTTTTGTTATATTCTATGTTTTATACAGTACTGAGTGTTTCAGATAAGAGCTGTCTTTCCAGGACTCCGTTTGTAAAGTGGGCTGAGGGCGAAAGTCATAACCAGAGTGCCAGTTCTATTAAAGTCTGTCCCAAATTAGATGTCATGTGAGATTTGCAATAACGCAAAATTAGTCATGCAAAACACTCCAATTGTTTTAATTTGCGGACGTGACATCTAATTTGAGACGGACTTTAGATATATAGGAATCTTTCAAAGATAATAAAATGATGAAAGGGCCTAAAGTTTTTCTTATGTCTTGACTCTTTGATTTTTCCATTCAACTAAATTGAGCCAGATTTTTATTATATAATTCAATAAATTCAATGTTTTGGAAAATTGTTTTGAAAATGAATGGAAAGCAAAATATATATTTAGGGCTTTTGCTCCTTGAGCATAATGAAATCAGAAGCGAGCCCACAACAAATGCTGCAAGTTTTTCATGGTTGGTTTCCAGAAATCATACTTCTAATGTAGTATTGTTTGCATATCTTGAAACAAAAATAATGTGAAAACTGTGCATTTTTGACTATGGTTAAAGACCTTTTTTGGCATGGCACTCTTTGTGGTACTGTAGAGCAGTTGTACTCTCTCAATGGAAGGGACTGTTTGCAGATCCTGATCACCATAGCAACAAATAGCTGAAAATGCGAAAGTGAGAAAATTAGACTGTGAGTACCCTCCAGTAAAGTTGATTTACCCTGTTGTATTTATAAGCAATGGGTAATGATGCATTTTTATAATTTTCTAGGAGTTTTAGGTTTGAAAACTATTGAAAATAGAAAATTGGCAAAGTACTGTTTTATGTATATTCGTTCCACCAATAGAGTGCTCTGGTTGACCTTTATGGTGGAATTCATCTCAGAATTCCCCTTAGCAAGCAAAATGCAGAATTATCTGTGAAAAATACTGAAGCCAAAATCGTCGAAAATCTGTGAAAAGATTGTAGGAGGACTCTGTCCTTATCTTAAAAAATCCTATGTTCAGAGTATCCACGACTTACGGTATAGGCCTTGCACATGTTAACATGACAAAGATTTCTCAAGAATTCTTAAGAATTCTTTACATTTTGATAAGAAATATTGAGTTGTATAAAATTGAAAAACTGTAAGTCTTTTTAAAGAAGATTTCTTAAGAAAATAAAATATTCTCAAGAATTCTCAAGATTTCTTGAAGGCAAAGAGCCATGTTAATTTGTGCAAGACCTGTACTGTATGACAAAGCTTGCGAACCAGATTTTAAACACTGCAGCACATTAAAGTCATGTGCTAAGATACTTTGAGCTTTCTTCCAGAGAATAGTTTTGGTACGTTATTCTTTATGTGCCTTAATCAATACAAAATATTTATTTCAGGCGAAGACATAGAGGAAGGGCTAAAATTCACAGACCCAAGTGTTTGCAAAAGCTTCCTAATGGGGCTGTGCCCATTTGAACAGTTTCATAATACGGTAACTAAGGTTATTATTTACTTACTTCTTCAAACTAATATTTTAGATTTTATCCTCTCAACTAATACTCTCCTGCCAATTGATAAGTGCACAAAAGATAGCATATCCTCCAAATATTTGGCATCTTTAAAAGTATGCTAAAGCAATAACAATACAGTATTTACAATTTTTTACAATCATAATTCCAGGGCCGTAGGAAGCATCTTAAACTTGGAGGGGCATGACACTTCGAGGGCACCTTTTTCATTAAGCAAAAAGGGCATTTCCTCAAACAAAAAGGGCATTTCTTCAAAAAAATGGCAATTTCTCGTTTATTCCAAAATCTTGGGGGAGCACGTGCCCCTAGTGCCCCCCAGTTCCTACGTCTCTGCATAATTCTAAATACAGAGAGAATACAAAACGTAAAATAATGTGAAAGGGGGACGACTGCACTTTAGCGGACCAGCTTTAATGTCGTTTCTCTCGGGAACGCATTTGACCAAATACCCTACGAGCCCTAACTGAACCCTACTTTACCCTATAACCCTAAGAACCCTCTTACAAAACCTAACCCGGACCCTAACCCTTACCCCATGACACATAACTTGCTGATATTGAGAGCTGGTCCGCTAAAGTGCAGGTTAGCCGTGAAAGGAAATTAGTTAAAGGGTACTACTTGCTTATTTTTTCAAGTCTCATTTCTGTAATGATTTACTGTACACATATTCAATCCAACACTATAATAGATGATAAGAATTTTTTAGCTTTGTACTATGACGTAATTTTTTTCTTTTTTCACATATCCTTTTAAGAATTTAATTTACGGCCAAGGCTAGATAAGCTCTGCTTCTCTTGGGTCGCGTAGAATACATAATTTTTTATCTTACAATGTATTAGGCTGTTGTATTCTGTCAAATAAAATTGAATTGAATTGCTAACTGACTATCTTTTTGAATACTTTAAAATTCTGCTTTCTAGAAACTGGATCTTGGTCCATGTCGTCAATACCACTCTTTGGCTCTGAAAGCAGATTTTGAGTTGGCTTCGAAAGAGAAAGATTACAGATATGATATTGATGTGAGTAGAATTTTTAGAGCAATCTCTGGTCATGAATCGATTCAAGATATTAAACATACCGCAAATCAGATGTTTTTGTACTTGCACGGCTATTTTTTAAAGGCCTATATTTGTTTAGATTCCCTTTAATTTAGAAAACTTAAACAAAACATTTTATTTTAGGACACTGATGAGTGATGCTAAGCTTCTTTTGAAAAGAGGCATCCAGGATATCATAAATGTAAAGTAGCATTATAGCAAAGTACTTGAAGTTCCTTTGAAGCCATTCAAACGAAAGATGCATTAACCATTTGCTCAATGTTTTTCTCAAAGATTTGATGCCTATGCTCAAATTGTGTGTGTTTGTTTTCTGTTTTGGTCACCTGGTTAAAGAGAATCAACGGATATAAAAGCCCTGTACGGAAAGGGTCTGGGTATTCTATTATTAGCCTATTGTATTTGATGATTTTGACACGTACGTGGATATTGTTTAGCCAGAGGAACAATAGCATGCGTAGGAGTTTTCTTTGTCCTATTTATAGATGACCTCCACTTACCTCCGTTGATTCACTTTAAGGATTTCTTCGTTACAGCAACTGGAACATTTGACATCATTCGTGAAAGATTGTGACAAAAAAGTTGAAGTAAACAAGAAAAGATTGGAAGACAACAGTGAAGATTATGATGCATCTCCAGAGGTATTTCTCCTCAACTATCGGTGGTGCCATTTATCTGACCATCATTTCCAATAAGGGCTGTATACAGGGTGACAAAATGATAAGGCCTAAAATGCACGATAAAAGGCATCCCGAAATAAAAGAAACGAAACTTGTCAGTTTTTCTTGTTTTAATAGTCTTTTTCAGAGCAATAAATAAGGTAAAGCTATTACCGTAAAAGCTCTGTAAATCCCGGGGGGGCTTATTTAAGTTTGAGGACTCCAGGCGGGGCTTATTAGAAGGAAGGGGGCTTATTCATAAAGTCAAATGACAAGGCTATCAATTACAGCCTTTTAGGTCTTTTATTACCTCATATTTTTCGGAAGCAACATTCAACTTCGCGAGTCAAATACACAAATTCAATGCAGTTTTAATCCGAAATCATATGAAAATTAACATTTAGATTATTTTAGCTAAATAAACAGAAAATCTTTATTGGGAACCTCTTTCAATAGACGATTCCGGAAAAGATGGCGTCGAGGGGCATTTGACCAAGATGCATTGCGTTTGATGATCGAATTTCTATAGAATCACTGTTGATTCCATTATAGAACGCAATGCATCTTGGTCAAATGCCCCCGACGCCATCTTTTCCGGAATCGTCTATTGATATTGGAGGGGGGGCTATATACAGAGTTTTCTTACATTTTTAGCTAAAAGGGGAGGGGCTTTTCAGAGAGGTGCTAATAAAGAGCGGTGCTAAATAGAAATTTTACGGTAATTTCAGTTTTCGTTTCATTGTATCATTTTATTATGCTGTTTGTCTAAAGAATTTCAAATGGGTTTAGGAAGACATTTCTATGATGGAATTTAGAAAATAGGTCTTCAAAAATGCTAACATGGCAAGTTTCTTGCGACAGAGTTGACTTCCCTCCCGTACAGCATCTTTGAGATTCTATTTTATAATTTGATGAAATCAATTTTTCAGGCAATGGCTGTTCATACCTTAAATGAGAGAATTGGAAATTTGTTAGCTGAAAGTGAGGTGTTAGGTAATGAGAAACTTNTTTTTTTTTTTTCTATATCCTCATAAAATTTACAATAACAATCACAAAATTACAAGACGATGCCACAGGGAGCATGGAAATACATAGCAACCCCGCGGCATTACAATTAACATTAAATACGCTAAATATATATATGATAAATATTACAATAAATACAGATACTTAAAATGAAGAGTACAGGTACAAGAGAAAATATGTTTCGTTGCATGAGAGGAGAAAACTATGGTAACTAAGATGTTTATTTGTATTTATTGAAAGCGTTCTGAAGCATGGATGTATTCTAATGTTAACAATAAAATTTTCTTATTTGCATCAGTTGATAACCTTTCATGACCATATAAGAGAACTTTTAACATTTCCTGGAGAGAAAGGTTAGATAAACCATTTGGTTGCAGTATCGCATTTACGCTGTCGAGAAGATCGCACCTGATCGAATCATAGGCATGGCAGAGCAGCAAAAAGTGTTCCGCATCCTCAATACCATCACTAATTGGGCACATAGGGTTCAAGGTATCCCTAAAGTTATGTTTGAACTTGTGAAAATTTAACTTGCTAAGTCCAACGCGTAGCTGTGTTAGAATTGATAAACCTCTAGGGTCAAAAATGCCAAAAACGGGCTTGCAAGCTGGACGGATGAGAGATAATAACTTTTTCTTGAAAACAGATACAGAAGTGGAGAGTCTAATGTCAGGGTCAAGTTTGTCCCATTCAGATAAACAATTTGGATAGAAACTTGACTTATAAGACTCAGTTCTTGCACATATTTGGGTTCTTGCACATATAAGCAAAATATCAGACGAAACATTTAGCAAATAGTTGTATTAACTCAACGGGATTTTCAGCATCATTTTATTTCCTATAATCTGACGACGATTCGTCCTTGTGAATGTTTTAGCAGTCCAAAAAACTTTGAGAGACATGTTTGGCCACCCATTCTGGTAATGTTCTGTGATGTTGACCAATGGTGCTGTTCAGTAAATTGTCTTCCTTTTCAATCTTCATAAGGACAGAGATAGATTTTCGTTGTTCTTGACCTTTAGTAGTCTACCTTCGTCTTGATAAGTCCATCATTCTTTTTTGTAGGGGCCGAAGGAAAAGTTGAAGAATCTTTGACGATGATGAAGGAGGTAGAAGAGTTAAAATCAAATAAAAGGAAAGCTGAGGTAGTTATCGCTACTACTACCTTTTCCCCCCTCGTCACTCAAACTACAATCCCGGCCAAAACTCACGAGACACTTTGCTTTTTGCAGGAAATTCCGAGTTAAGACCCCCTCCCCCCGCCCCACATTGGCAATGTTGGAAGATGATGGAAATGTCACAGATGAGTTCAGAACTATGTGTTCTTCAATCAAATCAATATTGCAATGGGGGGAGGGGGGTCTTTAGCAGTGGAATGTAGTAGTCTGCAGGCAGGGAAGGTATTCTTTCAACACGAAACGCATTTGTCTCGACGAGTTTTGTCCAGGATTGTAGGACTCATAATTTTATATACACAAAAACTGGACTAATATTCCGAGCTGTTTTGATTTCCTTATGCAACAATCACTACACAGTATTGAAACGAATAGCAGTGAGGAATTTCCACGTTTAGACCAAAAGAAACATTAATCTTTGTACTCCCAGTTTGTTTTCACATCTTCAAGAACTGGAAACATTAATGTTGTCATCCGCTATTTCTATCAAAATGTCAAAGTTGCAAATTTAGTCAAATTTCTGTGTATGTATGATTATGAATCGTAGTTGGAGCGTCCAACATGTCTTTCAATAGCGATTTATCTGGACCTAAAGAACCAGTCGGCCTTTTTTCAAAAGCGTTGAAAAATGTTCTGTTTTCCTCGTTTTCGAGTGTTCGCACGACGCCGTTTTTAGATTGTGCCTGTTAGAGTTCCATTTTCAAATTCTGCCGTTTTCGAATTGTGCCGGGCAAAAAACGTTCCGTTTTCGTGTGAACGGAAGGCCTATCCGTAACAATTTTATGCCGTTTTCAAATTGTGCCGTTATCATGTGAACCCAGTCTGAAAAAGATCATAGATCTAAACGTCTAAAACAAGTGTGCTATATTTTGGAATTCTCTTTTAGATTTTATATATTAACGAAGGAGCTTATGATTAATTGGAAAATTAAAGATTAAACTTTAAAAGATTAAACCATCTCGAGAATTATCGCGTCTTCTCTTTAGTTAGTCTCACTGAATTGTTCTTATTCTTTTTTTAGGATATCTACAGAAATTCTTTACCTGTCACCACAAATCAGCAACAGAAATTACGAGTGTGTGAAATCTGCGCCGCATACCTTAGTTTATACGATAATGATAGAAGGTAAGTCTTTCAGGCCATGTCCACTAATCCTTTGTTAGAAGTGTCCATGTTATACCTGCAGAAAAACCCGCATATAGGAATGTAATGTAATGTAATGTAATCCATATTTAAAGTTGGTATTTACAGTAGTAATAGATATACTAATTCAAACCAACTATTTACAAACAAAAAATATATATATATACTTTATACAAAAATCAGCGGCATATTTTGCAGGTGCATTTATCTCCAGCCCAGTGTTTGATCCTCTTTTTGAAAGCCGAAGGAACCTTCCTCGTATAAGAACCTACAGCCTGGAATTTCCAATATTTATTCCTTGTTGTAAGAACCTTTTCACATTGGTTTTTATAGAGGTACTATATTTTGAAGAACAAATGCATTGATATAGTTTTCACCTGTGGCAATACGAAAATTTACTTTATTATCGTGTAAAATATAGAATTTTGATATTTCTCCTTGATCATCTAAGAGGCCTAAACAAGTCTGATTCGGCCACACTGCCAATGTTTCATCCTCTATCACAGTATTTTGATTTTAAACAGACACATTTTAAATGCTGCGAACAAAGAAACATTATTGTAAAGGAAATTTTCTTAAGAAAATGTAAGAAGCTAATTTAAGATCCTACAGCCTAATTTCATAAATGTTATCCTTTACATAAGAACCAAAACCGCTTGGTTTGAAAAAGGTGGGTTCTTATATGCGGGTTTCTTACTGTATTGGGTCAGAAGAATGTTTAGACGTTGGATAGCTGTGTGGCCAAATAGTTAGTTAATTTGATAACGGATTTTGGGCCTTTTTGAAGAATTCTAAGAGTGGACATTTTCATACAATCGCTTGTAGCTTGAGATTGATACAGCCGTTTTGACTTTTGTTTTTTTTTTGTATCTAAGTTGGATGGAATTTTAGCTAAGCAGGGATACAATAAATCCCGCATATAAGAACCTACTTTTTGACGGCCAGGCTGAATTTGTTCTTATTTAAAAGGTACTTAGATTTATTTAAGGGTATAAAGGATCTTAAAGGTTCTTGTTCAAAGGTCCCTTCTGACAACCTTTTCAGGAGTCATCACCAAGAGATTTCAACCCTGTTATTTGCTTTTGGCAATGTTATTAGCAATCTAATTAACCCTAACCCTAGGTTTTTTGAAAATTGTTCTATGTTTCTTCAAATAGTTTAGAAATTACGATGATTTTAATTTTTTTCAAAACTTTTCTTGAAAGAAGAAAAACGCTAGGCTTACTGCATAGTCCCAGTTATCGAAACAACAACAACATTTTTGACGCTTTGAATTCAATCGCGGAAATAGCGTCCATCAGTCTATCAATAGCGATAAGTACGACTATGTAATCAGTCTAGAAAACCCCTATAATCCTGAAATATTTCTGATTAGTCCACCAGTAGAATGATTGCTAAGTAGCTAAGTTTCTCTCAAGCCATTCAACCTTTACACCAACCTTTTTAAAGATTTGGAACCTATGCTGTTTATTTATCAACACTTTGTCCTGTTTAGGTTGGCTGACCATTTTGGAGGAAAGCTTCACATGGGATTTATAAAAATCAGGGATCGATTGGAAGAATTGAAGGTAAAACATTAAAGACCCTGTGCACCCCATGATCCTTTGCAGTCCCATTCAAATCGAAGTTGCACAGGCGCCGTGTGGGACTGGCAATACCAATGACCAAAACAATAGACTGGGGATGTGACTGTTCTCCACACAAAAAATGAACGGGATTGCCTGTAAAATATTACTGGGAGCATGGGATTGAGGGCCCCCTTCAGGACCCTCTATAATAGACAATAATGCTAAAGATGGCAGCTGCACAAAGCATGCTGGTAAAAAGTTCCCTGACGACCACCTAATGACATAAAACTTTTTATCTGCCGTTTCGACCACAGGAGGCCCAATCGCGTATAATATGGAAGATTAATATTTAGAGCTGATCTCTACTCATGGGCTCTTCCTGCCGCTTGCCACAAACCATATAGGCTATTCAGTTCAATACAACTACTCTGTTGCTGTTGTTGCACTGCAATATGACGCAACATTATTGCTTGTGGACTGTATTGTATACAGTACAGTAACAGTACAGTATAATAATAAAAATAACGTTTTATTATTATAAACCTTCATTCCTGAATTTTATGGGAGGAGAATATTTTCTGCATATACATTTATTTTCTTTAAGGAATCTGTTCAAGCGAAGAGAATGGCTCAAGATCAAGAACGAGAGTTACGACGAAAGGAGAGAGAGGAAAGGTTGGCAAAGGAACGAGAAGAAAGGACCCGGGATAGAGATCGAGACAAAGAAAGAGACAAAGACAAGGATAAAGACAGGGACACAGATAAGGACAGAGATAAGGACAGAGATAGGGACAGAGATAGAGATAGGGTCAGAGACAGAGATAGGGACAGAGACAGGGACAGAGATAGGGACAGAGACAGAGATAGGGACAGAGATAGAGACCGACGGTGAGTTTGTATCAATTAGATGATTCTTGTTTACTTGTATGTAGCAGCAAGGGTGAATTTTGTAAAAAAAAGGTTCGGATCTAAGCTATGAAGATCGATTTACGGTTCTGAAGAATAGATTTCATACCTTAAGCGCGATAAATAACTGGCCTATCATGCTTCCTTTGCAACGTATGCGCTTGCAGTATCAGTTCTGTCCGACCGCAATGGTAAAAACGTGTTTAAGAACATTCATTATTTTTGTTTCTAGGAGACGAAGCCGTAGCAGGGAGAGAAGCAATCGCAGAGACAGGAGCCGTGAGAAGCGCCGTAATAGAAGTAGAAGTAAAGACAGAGAACGGAGCAGAAATCGAGACAGAAGTAGGAACAGGGATAGAAGCCGGGACAAGGATAGGGATCGTAGAAGAAGAGAACGGGACCGGAGCAGAGATAGACGGAGGGACAGGAGCAGAGATCGCTACAGAGACAGAAGCAGGGAGAGAAACAGGAGCAGAGACAGGCGAAGAAGTAGAGACAGAAATGGAAGTCGTAACGAAAGTCGTGAGCAAAGTCGGGAGAAAAGCCGTGATAGGAGCAAGGAAAGAGATAGGAGTCGGGAACGCAGCAGGAATAGGAGCGAAGACAGAGAAAAGGCTAGAGACGATGGAAAAGAGATGGAAACTCCAACTAAAAAGATCGATGGAAAGGAAGATGGAGAGATCGACAGCGCTTTGGAAAGTGCAAATGATGTAGTCAATGACAAAGAAGAGAAACCCAATGAAAGTGAAGGGATTGTGAATGATGTTGAAGAGGTGATGAATACTGCTTGAGCAGCCAGGTAAATACATTAACAACCAAATGTTTTGAGGGGACAATTTTTCGGACAAATTCTTGTCTTGACGTAAATGAACGGAGATATAACGATCTATTCTAAACACAGAACAAAGGACACGCGGTACTTATGTTCCTATTGTTTTCATCGATCGAATCGATAAATCAAATACAATAGGCTATAGTTAAGCTAGCTGCCCAGTTCCCTTAACTTGTTGAGGATACCGAGGACTGCCCTTGTTGTCTAAGCCTTTTGTTATGCTAGTGAAGTTCAAAGCAAATCAATAGCCGGGAAACCTATTGCCATGCGCGAGAATCTCTTTGTTTCTTTGCTAATCCTTGTTTGGATTGTAGTTGGCTTCTCTTTCCACAAACCAAACATACTTTCTGCGCATGATCACAGGTTTCCTTTTAGGGGACAACCGTTAGCGCTTGGAATTCGATAATTTGTATCCCCGACAACAACTAAATTGCTTTTATCTCCTTTGATTTACTTTGAACTTCTTCGGACCAAACTTACAGTTGTCCAAGACTTTGTCGCTCCAAGCCTTTCATTGATCCATTGTTTCTGCACGTCCTTATACCCACGCCCGACAACCCCTAGTTCGGCTTTCGTAGCCTCGTTCCGATGGTAATAGTGTTTCTATAGGAGCAGTATCCTTTCTCGAACTTTGGCCTGATTTTTGCGAAAGAAAAATATAACCTGCATCAACTTACCTGAGCAAATATTGTAGAGAATTTATCAGAGATTTTTTTTACCAAAAATTTTTATTCATTCCAAAACTTTAAAGGGTCAGGTATCAAGTGTTTTTGAAGACCGTTCTTGAATTTTTCAGGTAAACACCATATATGGTGTTCGTCGACCCTTATTTGGTATAACTTTTCAAATCTCAAACAGGTTGACAAGTCGCTTCGGGAAGAGAGATCAATTGGCATAGCATTGAATTTTCCAAAATATATCACGAGGATTGACAAAAATTTTGGATTTTCATATAGTATGTTCAGCTATAAGGTGAAGGGTGGTATAGGCATGAATGACAGGCCAAGAAAACACCTCTGAGCCTCGAGAGAGCCTAAAAAGTTGGAGCGGAGATCGTCTGGCCTAACCAAAATAAAGGGGCGTGGGATAAACCTGGCCCGCGCCTAGTTAATAGGCTCCCAAACACCAATAATAAGCATGTCAAATTTTACATCAAGAGAAAGCCAGGTAATTTTTACGTGGCTTAGGAGGTTTCCTTATTCTGTAACCTGTAATTTCTAGAAGAAAATACACTCCCAATGAAACAGATAAATTTCCATAAAATTTGACGAACTTTCAGGTGAATGTAAGGCGTGCAACTTGAATGAAACTCTAGAAACACAAAAATGCTACGAGCTCACGGAAGTAGTGATTTTTGCTTGAAAATATTGATATACTAAAAGAAAATCGACAAATATTGGCTGATAAGACATCACAGAATAATGAGAAAGCTAAAAAGCGGAAAAGGAGACCCATTGGCCTAACCAAAACAATGGCGGAAAATTCATAGTTAGCCCGCGCCTTCTTTAAAGGCTTTGAAACGGCAACAACAAAGATATCAAATTTTAGCTCAAAAGAAGGAGAAATAAATCTTGCGTGGCATAGGAGGGTTTTCTTTTCCGTAGAACGTAGCTTTTAGCAGAAAATAGGGCCTGAATGAAAGAGATAAATTTTGGTGAAATTCGACGACCGTAACTGCAATAATTTAACATGCAGGTTGAATGCAGCTCTAAACTCATAAAAAGTTACAGAATCACAATAGAATCGATTTTTGAAAGAAAATATGAATATTATTCCAGAAAATCTCAACTTATCGACCAAATAGAGAACTTTTGACAGAGAAAGAGACCAAGAGTCAAGGTGGACCCTTGTTGGCCTAAACACTAATAACGGACTTGCAAAGCGAAGTTGATCCACGCCTAATTCAAAGGCTCTAAAACGGAAGCCAAAAACATATAAAGTGCAATATCAAAAGAAAGAAAAATAAATTTTACGTGGCATAGGGTAGTTCTCTTCTCAATTAAAGCCATCCCTTCTAGAGGAGAAACCTCTTCATCGAAAATATAAATTTACGGCATATGAAATGAAAGAAAAATCTGAAGGGACTCGTCAAATTAAATGCTGTATGAAAATGGATTATTTTATCTTAGAATATCCCAAACAAAAGTAAATATATTTTAGAAATCCCTTTCTTTCAAACACAATAAAAATCTTCGAAATATCACAGGAGATAAATCAAAAATTAAAAGAAATATGTTGAGTCGAAACGCCGGGCCTACTGGATTCGTGTGAAATCGACAACAATCTGCTTACCTGCTAGCAGCGATAAGTTTCGTTTCTCTGCTTGGAATTCATCGAAATCTTCAAGTTTTAAGCAATAATTATCAATAAACAAGCTGAACATCAAATTTTGCCACAACGAAATGCGTTCTTGCTTGTACGCGTCATCAGATTAGAAAAGGGCGCGCAAAAATCACATGACCTCCACAGGGCCTCCACAGCTTCGAGGTCTCAATGTGACGTCATCGCTAACTAGGGGTTGTCGGGCGTGTATACCGGTTGTCCCAAGAAAAGTACTCCCGTTTAGAAAATCACCAAAAGTCAATTGTCACACCAGTCATAAAATTTCTTTTTTATCTCCTTTTTCAATGATCCAAATATGTTTAAAACTGACAAAATTATTGTTTTCATTACTTGAAGGGTATAAAAGGACAGGTTGAAAAACCTTATTCTGAGCTATACTCTTTAAGCATCATCGTTAATCTCGCCTAAGATATTTTGAGATTTTTCATCATCCTTCAAGTCTCCAATGATCGTTTCCGTTTCTTTCTGACATTTATGACCAAATTAGAAGCTTAATATACATCAAAAAAATAATCTGGTAATCATGTTTTGCAGTATGCCTTAAAACCAGGCATTCCTAAAGAGCTAAATTTGCTAATTTTAAAACCAATAACAAGATCAGCTATATCTGGGAAAATAATTCGGTCTTTGAACTACTTGTCAAAAGAAGACATTTTTAAAGATCGGCCATATAGTCAAATTTTGGTGATTTTTNAAGATCAGCTATATCTGGGAAAATAATTCGGTCTTTGAACTACTTGTCAAAAGAAGACATTTTTAAAGATCGGCCATATAGTCAAATTTTGGTGATTTTTCAAACAGGCGGTACAACTATAGTTATCAAGCGAGGTTTATCAGTTTGTAAGTCCATTAAAAAAGGATTTGACTTGGCTGGTGCAGATGCAGATGCCCAGGATTTTACTCCAGAAGATCCATTTGTTGATCTACACGACTAAAGTCTGTCTCTTATTAGATGTCAAGCGATGATTTCCGCGAAAGAAAATAATTACAGTGTTATGTGATTAATTTTGCGATATCGCAAATCTCTATGTGAGACGACTTCAGAGTACTGGTGACAGACATTTATTAATAGCTTCTCAGGCCATGAAAACTATTTTCCTTCCTGCGACCAGATAAAAATCATGCTTAAAAATTTCCTGCGAGAAATGTGAAAATATGGAGCTTCTTGAAAAGATGTCAGGTTGCAAAGATAGTAATAACTTATAAGACATCGATAAAATAAAATATGGGTTGAAGTATGGAATTCAGATCCCATAAAAGAAACCATTATTAGTTCTGAAAGGCATGACGGAAATCCAAGTCTTTATTCATTTCATATTTGTTGTATTACGATACAAATATAAATTATACATAAAGATATCATCTATGTAAAGTAGGGCTATCCAAATGAAAGATTCTAACTATTCGAATATTCGGTGCTAATTTTACCTTTAACTTTAGCTTGACTGCAAGGGACCTAAATCCTTTTTATGAAAAAATGAGAAACAGAGCATGGTACACGAGAAAGGAGATATTTTGAAAATTTTTGTTGTAGAACATTATGAATTGAAAGTTTCCTGCGACCGCCGCGCCGGCTCGCATGGTTTGCACATATAACCATGGGCGATAAGAAACGCGGTTTTTAATTCCTAAAAAAAAAATTTCTTCCTGTGTCCCTGTGCCCAATCTCCCCTGTGTCCCTATGCCCGTGAAGGTTGTCGTTGTTGTGCCTGGTTTTCCTTGTTTCCCTGTGTTCTAACCTTCACGGGCATAGGGACACAGGAAGAAATTTGAGCTTGACTGCAAGGGTTTATTCCTTTTTATGAAAAAATGAGAAACAGAGCATGGTACACGAGAAAGGATATATTTTGAAAATTTTTGCTGTAGAACATTATGAATTGAAAGTTTCCTGCGACCGCCGCGCTGGCTCGCATGGTTTGCACAGAAAACCAAACAGCAATGAGACTCAGGTATTCATATTTTTATTTCTCTTGTTCTAGAGTTGGCCGAGATCAGATGGACAACAGGAAGACGAAAAGAACGCTTGATCATGTTAATTTTCAATTTACTGTAATTATTTCTTGATATAGATTTACAAGTATAGAAGGAACCTCGGTTGTTTCTGTCGTTTCTACTGTCTGTTTCTTGAAAATAAGGGCTTAAACTTGGTTCACATTTAAAGAGCCATTGTCGTCCAGGGTCCTTTGCGGGCACGCTGCAATTTCAGACTGTCTGAAAATCAAATTTGGCCTAAACAGAAAATATGGATCCACACGCTGCAGCAGTTGAATTGATAGAAAATTTTGACTTTAGTTTACTTTTCTATCACTTCCAACTACTGTAGTGTGGATCCATAGTTTCCGCTTAGGCCGAATTCGATTTTCAGACAATCTAAAAATTGCAGCGTGCCCGCAAAGGACCCTGGGTGGCAATGGATCTTTAACTAAAAACGCGTAAAATATCAAGCTGTTTTAATGGGCTATTTTAGCGAGGGACGCAAGAAAAGAAGGCACCAGTAAACGAAGAATGATTTCACAAATGTTTTGAATCCCCTGATGCCGGACAAATGAGCCTTTCGAACAATACAACATTGCATAAAAGTAATATTGTACAAAGGGATAGCGCTGCTTCCACGAGGAATAGGGCGTCTCGTGTTTTTTTAAAGGAGTCAAATGAAACTTTACTTAAATCAGTCTTTGATTTGTCATCTTGTCGAATGTTTTGCGAGCTGTTCTTCGAATCCCAACGAATTTCCTTACTTTGCTCTGCTTCACCATAGGCGTCGAATCTTCGCAAATCGTTAAAATTAATCGTGCAAGTATTATGGCCTGTATCTTAAAAACGAATTGCTCGAAAGGAACTTTGCCATAATCCCAGAAAGCACATTTTTGAAATCATTTTATTATCAGTATTACAGTGCTGTTTGTCTTTCTGCTAGTTTTGAAGTTGTGACACTATCGAATCGCTAAATCGTAAACCATAAAATCTTTAGATTTTTGCTTACTACCATCTTGTAGATCTTCATACTGATTTTCCTCAATCAGCTTACAATTCCTTATGCTTTTAATGTTTCTCAAAGCTTCAGATACTTCCTTTCGTACATCCTTTCATGAAACATAAAAATGCTGTAATTCTGAAAAATAGCGATTATGTATAAAATACTCTCTCTCTGGAATTATGGCAAATTACCTAAATTTCTTCGAGCAATTCATTTGAAAGAACAGGGCAATAACATTTTACACGTATATATGTACCCAAACCATGTGCAACTTTCACGGTCGTAAGAATTCGAATTTTTCCAGACATCTGCACCTTGATGCTAGAACAGCCTACTGTGTGCCCCGCAGCGCCAATTTGAAAACGACCTTAAAATACGTACTGGAAAGGGGGACTTAAATATACAAATGCAGCGAAGACTGACTATCACGTTGTATATGAGCAATCTGATCCTAATTTTAAGTTTATGAATACCAGAAGAAAATAAATATACAATATCCACTATCTCAACGCTGCTTTAGCCACGATCGCAATTGGCTTCCATTGGTATTTAGTGTCTCATCTTGTCCATCGTCTAATGAATAAAATCCCTTCCTTTGTTTCCCTGCAGTTGATAAAAACCCAGGAAAAAAAGGAACGGAATCATGTAACGACAATATAAATAAGTTCTTAAACAATAGACAATTACGGAAAACATAGCGCAGAGGGGAATCTTGTGTGGCATTTTGCTCGCTTATGGTAGATTTCCTTTTGGAATGCAACACATCTTGGTGAAATGCCTCCATACAGCCATCTTTTCCGCAATGCCCTGTTCAGTTCAACAGCAAAATTATTTGTTAAAAGTACTTCCGAGTGTACCACTGCTGAGGTCGACCTCAATCGGAAACACGTTGGCCTCCTTCAGGTGCTTTTCGCTGTCTTGATGATATGTTGTCATAGATTGCAGGAAACGCTGAAGTTGGAAGACGATGTCTTGGACTAAAAAGATAAAATATCAGATCAAAATAAATGATTGAAAAACGGGAAAATACATGGGGAGGGTGAATTTGACGAGGACGTACCATCTTTTGTGAGAAAGTTGTGCCATTAGATCCACATATTTCTGTCGAAAAACTTCCGAAAATTTAGGGTCAATTCCTCAATCTTATTGAAAGTATGCACAATTAGCGAATCATGAAAACTTTCCGGTAATTCTGTAAAATTCCTGCTGAACAATCAAACACTCAAAAGACTTAAAATGATACACAAAATTCCGTAATATTTGGAGAAAAGCACCCCTAAAATTGGACAGCCTCATACCAGCAACAAACCAAGAAAGGCAGAAATCTTGAGAACATATAGGACGGCAGAACATCAAATCAAAAATCAAATCATCATTATTTAAAGTTGGTGTAAAATAATAGTTCTAAGAAACTAATTAATACCAACTATTTACAATACAATTTACAGAGATATAGAAAAATTATACGGTATTTGCAAGCTACATAACTTATGAACAGGCTAGTTACAAAAGAAATTCCCAAAGTTATAGATCAAAGTATTTCTTCCCACAAAAAAATTCACGTAATACCCAGAATTAGGAAAACCTTATGGTCACACGGTCATTGACTGTGAAGAAGGTTTTTAACAACAAAAGACAACATTATGCCACGCCCTAAACACACCCATTTCCTATTCAAAAATGAGGAAGGTTCTATCCAAAACAGAGGTTTTTTGTCCAGAGGAAAGTTGAGTATTTTTCTGACATCTGGCTGTACTGGGGTAGACTTGCTCCAAGTCTCTTCCGTGGTCTATCAGCGCTCAATCAACATTATAACTTCTGCGGGGGCGCAAATCGTGACGAGGACGCTGCGAAGGAGATGCCCCCGCAGAAGGTATAATGTTTTATTGAGCGCTATAGACCACGGAATAGACTTGGAGCAAGTCTATACTGGGGAAACCTGGGACCCAGAAGTGTACATTTTTGTCAAAATCATATTTTGAGCAAACCTTTGGCAAAAAATTCGACAAAAATATTTTAAAATTTCCTCCACTCTTTGGTGGAGTAAGTTGCCTAACGGCATACCAACAATGCAGGGAAATCTCTCCCGAATGACAACGGATACTAACCATGCTTATTATCCAGTAATTCAAGCTTGACAAGTACATCTGATCTCAATTTAGCAAATTTCTCACGTGCCATTTGCCGACATCGAAGCACAACCCTAAAATGAGAATCAAATATCGTCCAAGTTAAATATTCCTGTATTGGTACACAGATTGAAAATAGGGTTGAGTATGGTGGCTGGTTGCAAAATATCTTCAAGGTAGCACAACAAATATTTGCAAAAACACTAAAGTGAAGCACTGAGAGTATAAACAGTGCGTCGACTCATTAAATTCTTCGAAGTTCGCTACTAACTCAATAGACCATTCCGCAGTTGAATGTGAAGGCGCTCAACGCTATGCATCATGAGATCGTATGAGCTTGTTTACGAGCGAAAACACTAGCTTCGACAACTGCGATTTCGAAACCCCCTTGCGATCCCGAGATGCAATGCGAACACCGCCTTCGCATTTGACTGCGGAATGGTCTATTAAAGGACATGTGTCACGCACGTTATTGGTGAACCTGGAAACAAAGACAACTTTTGTTTTCGCGTTTTATTATTATAATTGGAATGCAGCCTCGTTCTGACATCTATCTATAACCGCTGTAACCGCTGTTTTGTTTTGTATTCTGTTTTGTTTTCTTTCAACCAATTATATGCGTGACACATGACCTTCAAGTACAATCACAAAATGTAAACTGCTGCGGGGCATAACAGTTCACGCGGATGATCAACAAATGTTGATCGAGTAGTAAGTCTACCGTGCACTTATCTGGGATAGGCTGATAAAAACAACCTGCCACTCCCGAAATTTCAAATAAATTTTTGTATATAGATGTATGGAATATACGTACCGGTAATCATAATTTCCAGTTTCCACTCTGTACAAAGATTCATGCAGTGCCTAAGGAAATAAGGGAAGATGATAGAATTATAAATTCCAGAAGAATTTAACCTAGTACTGAAAGTTTCTTAAAATTTTTATGTTCGCTTACTAAAAGTTACTTAACAGGCCCCTTATCTAACTTGGTGAGATCGTATTTCGTCTGTATTACAAAAAACACAGAAACAATTTTAGATTTCTTAGATTAAATGAAAAAGGTTTCTTTTTACTATTCATGATTTCTTTTCACTGCACAACACTTTTTTCTCAACGGGCATTTGCCGCCAAATATAGGGTATCGTTTTGGGCAATTTTGCTCCCAAACAGGGAATCTTATTACTAAAATTAAAAACTCCATAGTATATAATTTTTAGTAACCACATTTAGTATCAAGTTTTTATTACTAAAAATATTCTTAAAAGGGTACGTAGTTTCTAACTAATTGCTCTCGTACAGGATCTTTTTGTCCTTCGCCAGTTAGCTCAAAATTACATTGGAGAAGAACAAGCTTTTTACGCTAGAGGCAGATCCTCCGTACATATTGGGGTTACATGCCCCCAGGTACAACCACGCGCTTGATTTTGGGGGGAAATTAGGGAATTTAGTAAATCTACGTACCGCATAACCATATTCTTCATCATCCATTTCTTTAACTTTCAAGCAGTATGACTGAAATAAAAAAAGTGTCGAAAGTTAGGGAGACGATAGTGTGAAATGGAAGAGCGAGGCAGTGTTTAAGACTTCATGACATGCTATCATTTTTTGCCTTTCCATGTTTCATACTGTGAGCAGAGTACGACGAAAAAGCTTTACAATAATTTATCGTTGCTCTGCTTCTCACAGCAATTCTCCAATTTATTTACAAAGGAAACAGAGGAAGCCTCGTTTTGCGCAAATGTTTGAAAGAACTATGAGTAAAGTAAATGTACCATCAATCAATGTGTAATGTTATTTTGTGCCTACGACCGGCATTCTCTTGCACATTAATGAGGCCTGAATAGAATACTTCCATAGTTGAATTTGTTTGGTTTGTGACTGTTTCTCCATTGACGAGATATCGAACAACCGATTTCATGTCCACCTTTTACAATCAACTATTCCAATTTCATTTCTAATTGTTTACAAACATGGCAAAATCCAGTTGAATAATATTTTACAGTAAAATGACCTATTCCTGAAAAATTAGTATCAACGTTTAACAGTAAGCAGTTTTCGGTCGGTTATAGAAGAATATCTATGCATCACTTTTTAAAACATTTCAAAATTGTAACTATTTAAAATTTAGTAGTAAATAATATCATACCAAATACTCAAATTTAGCATCTGCATATTTCTTGATTGTGAGTTTTGTGTCAGGAATTGCCTGAAAAGAAAAATTAACGGTTTTAAAATATGTTAAGATTCTTCAAAACAATCCTTCATTTTCCCCAAAATTCCACCGAGTCATTCTTCTCCCCTACCTATTTCTTTCGGTGATGTCTTTTGGCAAAGTCAACAAAACGTTACTATTTTCCCCCAATAAATACTTCCATTCCCAATAAAGTATTGAAGTAATCTTTAGAAACTGTTTCAACATAATCTAGGCACCTTGCAAAATTTCACAAGAAATAAACACAAATTGTTCACAAGGATAGCTTGTATCCGAAGAATATGAAAATGGGCTTTAGTTGATTAATTGCTCAGATTGCCCTTCTCTTTCTTTACAAGCAGGGAGGGCATCGCAACCATTAGTGGGCTTGAGAGAGAGAGAGGGGTATTCCCTTAATAGGGTTACCTTCAAGCCAATCGGCAGTAGAGAGTGCACATAAATTACATTTGTCTCTTTAATTTCAGCTTTTTCCAGATTCTGCCGTTCCTTCATCCCAAATCCTACCATTCATTCATTTGATTCAATTTCATTTAATTCTTTTACGAAGCAGCCTTAATATGCATACATATGTTGATTCTCAGGGGCCATATGAAAAAATCTATGTATTTAGCGTCTTTGATGTCATCCATCCACATTCTCCGAGGTCCACCCTTTGCTTTTCTTCCATTTATGAATCCTTCCATGATGTTGAGGAACAAATTTCGGTTTGAGCTTCTTGCTATATAGCCAAAGATGAAATAAACTTCCAATATGAAGCGTAATGCTTTAAAAATAGAAAGCTCAGAAGACAAATATTGAGTATTCCTATATTACCTAGACCTCTCAAAAATATATTTATATTTATTGGTACCTTGATTAGATACGTGTTCAAATCACTGAGCATCGGTTTGACGGTTTTCAAAAAATTCATTCCAGATCTGTTGAAGTTCCTGAAAGATCAAATAAAGATTGACAAGTCACAAGGAGAACTTTGAAAAACAGAAAACCTGTGCTGTAGAGGTATAATACGTTCGGTCTTTTTCTTGCTCATTTGGTTCATAAAGTAGAAGCTTTACGAAATATTTTTGCGCATTTACATACCATTATTTTCAGCTGCACCAGTATACAGAATGAAAATAAAGTCAAAATTTCAAAATGGTTCCAGAATCACAAAAATTCGATTCCCAGACTTGGAAATGGCTTAATGAACATTTCACGAAAGGGAGTAGGAAATACATCGTACCCTAACAACAAATTTGACAATTCATTTCAAATACTTCCATTCCTATTATTTGTTGACAACGAAAAACTAGCTGAGAAGGTTTGCATTTTTTATTAATGTAAATAATATTGAAGTAAATTCTAAATCTAAGTTGAGCATGTAGGCTATTGAACAAAGCATTAGCGCATCGTTTCGCTTTAGCCATTAAAATGGGAAGTGTATTTTTAACTCACCCGGTAGCCTAAAAAATTAATAAATTACCTGTGACAATCGGCAAAGGTAGCAAACGCTTCACTGGAATTTGACTGGAGTTCTCGTACACCGATAGATGCAAATATATCCCCTAGCTCTGAAAAATAAATATAGTATATTAGAAGAAGAAAACTAAGGGGAACCTAGACTTATTACATGTCGTAGTTTCGCTACTTGCCTGAACTGATATACGCTCCAACTAAGGGGAACCATAGACCTTTTCAGAGATAGAATTTTTCAACAATTATTTCAACGAAAGC
This sequence comes from Aurelia aurita, assembly GCA_004194415.1. Classification (NCBI taxonomy): domain Eukaryota; kingdom Metazoa; phylum Cnidaria; class Scyphozoa; order Semaeostomeae; family Ulmaridae; genus Aurelia; species Aurelia aurita. Next base: position 495,560 of record REGM01000156.1, on the reverse strand, counting down.
AGCCCATTGCCTCTCTTTGAAAATGGCACAGTAAGGTCGTTACCAACAGCAATATGTGAACTTATTTCAGCAGTTAGCGATGTTCAAATAGCTTCTTGGTTACAAGCTACTTCCTTTGTGACTTGCAGGCCTTTGCCTCGGACTAAAAACTATCTATGAAAAGGAGGCACACAACACAACCCTGGGCTTTATGCGATAATGCCCTATCTACTGATTATCGGATTCTCTTGTTGCTTCTTTGCAACCGGCATGCCTTGCACGTGCCATCTCTTTGTTGTCGGCCATTTTAGTGGACTATCAACATGGCGACAACAAAGAGATCACAAAAGGATGTCTTCACAAAGCATGCCGGTTGCAAAGGTCCATTTAAGTCAAAATAGGCTGTTTTAGCAAGAAGCCATGAGTCAGTCAAGATGANTTTGTTGATTTTTTTGTTAAGCTGCCTGCTGTGAAACATCCAGATTAAAGGACAGTATTGAAACTGACTCGTAATAAATGCCCTCATGAGGGTTCTTAGTTTGCTCTGATCCATATATGGGGATATGCGGGCAAGTGCAATCACTGAGCTGACTTGCAGGCCTTTGCCTCGGACTAAAAACTATCTATGAAAAGGAGGCACACAACACAACCCTGGGCTTTATGCGATAATGCCCTATCTACTGATTATCGGATTCTCTTGTTGCTTCTTTGCAACCGGCATGCCTTGCACGTGCCATCTCTTTGTTGTCGGCCATTTTAGTGGACTATCAACATGGCGACAACAAAGAGATCACAAAAGGATGTCTTCACAAAGCATGCCGGTTGCAAAGGTCCATTTAAGTCAAAATAGGCTGTTTTAGCAAGAAGCCATGAGTCAGTCAAGATGACGCCAGCAGAATTCTTTTGTTCCAGGATGTAAATTACAAAGCGAAATCAACAACAAAACTATTGTGAATCTCTAGAGACTTTGCATACGTTCTGTTTTGAAACTGATAACCTGAAAAGTGTACTTTTAAAGGCGGCTTCATGTGACATCTAATTTGAGACGGACTATATAGTTTCATATAAAAAAGATTCGTATGAAACCATGTTTTCCATGATACTACCACTTTGGTTATTTTAAACTTTCTGCCATCAATAAATTCGGTTATTTAAATGCAGGTCTTCAGTATCTAATGCTTACCTTTATGTAGCATAGACATATGAAAGAAACTTTGCAGCAGTCGTCTTGAATGTTCAAATAAACCTAAGTATTAAAAATTCAAGTATTTAGGATAAAGAGCTTTGGACTGTGACTTAGAACCCACACACAAAGTTTGCTCAAGTTGTAAGCAACAGGTTTAATAGTGTCGTTTATTAGCAGAATACAACACTATTAACCCTTTTCAAATGTAGTAATTTTCACTTTGTTGGAGAACAAAAGGAAATGCTGTATTCGAAGCAACCACTTATTTTGACTTTCTTGCGCCATAAATCAGCAACCACTTGTCAGCTTGACTCAAACAAGGTCTCAAACTCGAAGTTGAAGCCTGTTTAGGCTGTTTATGCAACTGTTTAAAAAACAAGACAACTGAAATCACAGATCCTCCTCCACAGATGCTGCACAAATAGCGCCCAATTTTTTTGTGACACCTTGTGCATAGAGAAATTTTACCCTAGCAGAAGACTAGTATAAGTATGATATATATAGTCGGTTAGACAATCTTACATATTAACAAAATAACACTACTGACAGAACCTCGTTTGGCTAGTTGAAAGATCCTTTGCAAGACTTTGAGATATCTTACAGACTTGAAAAGTTTTGCAAATAATTTAGGAATGAAACCCTGCTTAGATGAATGGATCACACAGGCAAAATTAATGTCATGAATGTTTTAATAAAAAATTATCAAAATCAGTTGCTACTTTTGCACAGACACAAATCTCGCAAAGTTCTTGAAATTGCCCAGATCTGACCACAACGTTACTTGACAAATTTTTGAAAGTTAGCATTGCTTCAATTGAATTGGACAATGCTTGTTTACATTATGCAAGTATAAAACATTTGATCACTTTTAATTGCTCATTCAGTCAGGTGTACATGTGATAAACTTACCTTTGTAAATTTGGGCATTTTGTTCCAATTCTTCAAGTTTCTTTACTAATCCATCTGAAAGGAGCCAAAGAAAACATTAAATTCTTTGATGCAGCAGCCAAGCCAAACTTGATAAGTAGCAGTAGGAAATAAGTTTTTCTTTCCTTGTTTTTGTTACTTTTAGAAGTTGTATGAACAAATTTAAATTTTAGTAAATACATTTTCAAAATGCACAAAGTCTCTATTGAATGAATGAGGACTCTTGTTGAGATTTTCAAACACAAACAATTTGCGACTGTCATAAACTCACCTCAAGCACTATGACACAAATATAGACAATAGCAGTCGTTTTACAAAACAAAGACAGATTGACTTTCTTTGGTGTCGAAGTGTCTCAAGTGAGAGACACATTTAAGCAGTTCTGATGGACTGACGGGGCTACCGTGCCTAAATAAATAAAAATGAAAATGAAAAATGAGAGGTTTTCAAGGGAGGCAGGATCCACTTTAATGGGTATAAAAAGCATCTTACCATTGCAAAGTATAGCTCGACTCAAACCAAGGGCATCAGCTGTTGTAGAGCTCATGTGTTCCACGATTCTGTGTTTCATCTTTTTTGTTACTGACAAAAAACAAATATGATCATTTAAAGGGCCTGCTCAACATCCATGCAATGCATTGCACCCTTTTTTCTTCCTTGTTTCCCTTTGATTAAGAGTTTCTGCCAGGCAGAAAAGGTGGCGTATAGCTACTCAATACAGTAATCAAGTCAGGATTTGTAAGATTTCTATGGCTGGGAGAATCAAACCAGCAAATAGCACAGTTTACAAACTGTTTTAGCCCATCAGTTTACAAATTGGCCTGTGTAGTTTCTTTAAACAGTGACACCCTCTGTGATCTAAACGTTTTCTCATTTCTCATAACCGAGGTTAAATCTTATCATTAAACTGCACCAGCAGGGACTTGAAGAAAAAAATCCACAAAAAGATGAGTAACCCCAATGGGATTCAAACTCAGGTTGCGTGCGTGAAAGGAGCAGACGCCTGCCACTTTGCCAACCAGCCGTTCTATGAATAAAAAAGACAAGGTAATAGGTAATAATAAACTAAGAACCATATTAGGGTAAATTTACCTATGTCCAATGTCTTTCCTTCTTTTGGGTCAGCATGAAGTTTCACATATTGGATTGTCACTTCCTCCTAGACATATAACAAATTTTTGAATGCTTGTAATGACTGAAAACTTATCATTGTTCATTTTTGACTGACAAATTTACGTCTGCATACAGTGAAACTCGCCTGAGTCAGATTGCTCATAAGTTGGACAAAACATATCACTGGCCCATGGCTTAACCCTATTCTAACCGGGTAAATTTTTATCGATTTTCTACCGGGGGGGGGGCGTTTTTCACCCCCCTAATTATCTCCGCAACTATAACAGCTATGATAATGAGACTTGCACTGTATCATAATTGAACAATGGAGAATTCAAAAATAGCATTAATTAGTTTGTAGTCACGTGACTGGTTGCTAGGCAACCAAAAACAATGCAAATTTTGACAAAATCGAGCTATTAGTATAAAAAGGTCTATTTTTACTTAGCAACTGGGTAAAATCACCATAAAACTATCCAAATACCTGCTTGATATCCTTACTTTGCAATTTCATGTAGTTTTATATCAATAATTTTGGTTTCTAATTAATTAACTAATTAATTATGGACAATAAGATTCAATGCAAAATTGTTAGCGCAATAATGATGCTTAAACACCATCAATTTCGCATTTACTTGGTGAAATCAGACGTCTTCATCAATATTTGAAATCACTCCATGATTTTTCAATCAAAAATTACTAATTAATTAGAAATATGACGTCATAAAGATTGATGACGTCATACAATTTAAAAATTGCTGATGTCAGCAAATATA
>REGM01000156.1:424643-491266 GCA_004194415.1 Aurelia aurita | reverse complement strand
ACTAGTAATAATTATCATTAGTGAGTGCTGCGTACTGGTTGTTCGCCCTGGGGGGCTCTCTTAGAAATCTGTTTCGGTGGAAGGCGCATCAAGAATTTCGAATTTATTACCCTAGAAATAGCATGATGATGGAAAATCGATGAAAAGCTTCTGAAATAATACTTTCATCTTGAAATATCTACCCCACCACAAATTAAGATCCCCCGCTTAGTAAGTTTTGAAATAGTTTCCCACCCCCCAATTAGTAAGACCATATTGCTGTTATTTGTAAGCTATTGAGCAATGGAACCATATTAATCGCATAGGCTCGCCCACTCCTTCTATTTGGCACCTGAAAGTACCCTATTTGGTCCCATTGCTGAGCAACTTACTCCGACCCCCCTCCGACCTCATGCCATAATCGTACGATCATCGTTTAGACTTTCATCCCAGTTGTCACTACTTCTACCTGGGTAATAGTTAAGGTAGTAGTGGCGATAACTAGGATGAACATCATAAGTCTACGCCCAAGCAAAAATTGTTGACCATGAAAACGTATAGTACGCATGCGCTAATACCGCTAAGGCGACCGCAGTGATATCATTTGACAGCCACAACTAGGCCTGGAAAAAATTGTTGAAAACAAACAAACAAACATACATACAAACAGAATCGATTGCGAAAAGTCATTGACCAAGAATACTATGCTGCTTCGCAGCAATGAGATTTGAGAAGAATTAAAGAAATTATAGCCGTTTTAGTGATTTTCTTTGTGACCTGTCTCCAAATAAGGGCATCTGATAGTCACGTGGTTAAACAATAGGCATTGAAATTTTAATTTTTTGGTTGCCAATTAAATTTTAATAAAAGTCAAGAAGTTTCAGCGTTATAGCTATCATCGTTTAAGAGCTATTAAAAAAAGTTTGTCAGGGGGGCAAAAAACTCCCCCCCCCCGGTTAGAATAGGGTTAAGTCCTTTAAAATTTCTTCGCCAAAGTCAAATTTTACAAGGCAAGATATTTATGTAATACGTTGGATCTTTTAAGAAATCCATCAGTAACTAACAGTTTAAGTAACAGAAAATGGGTTTTAGCATTTTGATTTGAGATGCAAGTTCAAATGTTCTTTATTCTATGTTATTCACTTAGCTGTATTCTTCTTTCTGAAGCCTGGTTTCCAAGGTCTTTAACCTTCACAAAAATATGAAGAAATCCAACATACAGTACAGGCCTTGTGCAAATTAACATGGTTTTCTTGCCTAAGAACTCAAAGGATTAAAAAAGAAATCTTATTAAAAAAAATTTATAACACATATGGCTCAAAAATTCTTAAAATAATTTGAAGAATTCTTAAGATAATTTGAAGAATTCTTAAAAATCTTTGAAAATTCTTGTCATGTCAATGTGAGCAAGGCCTTGAAGGTGTTGTGGCGTCGTGTTGTAACCCACTGACTTTGCAGCCACAACAGTCAGGCGCACGGGGTTCAAATCCCACCAGCACCTCTTGCGTCATGACAAGGGGTCGCAAACTCGATTTAGCATTTGGCTACTTCTGCGATCCCAGCGCAGCGCTAGGTGCTAAAAAGCGCAACTTCACTTCATTCATACCTTGATTGCCTGTATCGCTCTTGCAACATCTACTTTTGTTTTTCCTCTCATTGATTTTCCATTCACTCCAACAATTTCATCACCAGCTTGTAATGTTCCTTCTTTTGCTGCTGGTGTGTTGTCAAACACTTGAACAACATAGAGACAGGGGCAAAGTGGTGCTCCACCTCCAATGCTGATCCCTATCAAGTTTTGTTTATCCTTTCTCAAAACAACTGAGCCAGGTTTTCCAGCAAGGCTTCTAAAATTAGATGAAATAATACATGTATTAGCTCTCAGTGTAATTTTTAAGCACAGAGTTGCAACTTTTTTGTCAAATATCATCAAAATTTTTCAGTGTCACCAAGATCTATTTTCTTTATAAGGAACTAAGAGTTTGAGTCAGTACTGAAAGTTTCTTAAAATTATCCAATTTTGAGTACTCAAAGTTTCTTATGAGTTTCTTGTGAGTTCCATAACAATCTTCATGTTTACTTCCTCCTGTGCCCTCATGAACATTTCAAAATGAAGTTTTTTGAAGCCTTTCAAATGTTTATACATGACTCAAGTACCTTCTGAGTAATATGATACTGGAAACAAGTGAAAATAAAGTACAAATATGCTAAGAATTTTTTAGACTAAAATAATTTGTTGCTAAAATAACTTTTTCCCAGTACTTTAACTTTAACATGACTACTGAGCATCGCCCGAAGCATTTTGCTCATATAAATAAAATAAATAAATTGGTCACCACAAAATATGAAGCTGGAAGTAATCTCTGCAAAGGGCTAGTGAGTTCACTCAAATATCACAACAGTGACACCAAATTTGCGTTGACAAATAAAAATTAATATAACATCAAAGATAACTTTGCGAAAGTACTGGAATGGAGTTTCTTAATTTTTTAGCGATCTGAGAGTTGAGTTCCTTATAATATAAAAGAGTTTCTTATAAAAAGGAAATTTGTACTGTATACTTATTGCATGACATCAAGAGTCCCTACATGGTCTTTTCTTTTCTGTTTCAAAGATACAAAGTTGATAAAGTTTTAATATGCTTGACTGTGCTCTTCATCAATAACACGGAGTTTAATTTGTGTCAGAAAAATATCCCTTAAACTTAACTAAAATTGAACCATCTAATTAAACTTTTGATCAATTTATTTAATAATGAAAATAGGGCCTAAAATTTTAGGCCCATCGCAAATCATCACAACGACACCAAGAATGGATTGTTGTTTTATAGAAGAACTCAAACATAGATACATACCTTGGGTCTATTTCATACACATATTCCATCTTTAATGTTTGGGACGATGTTCTTTGAATTTCATGAGATATATTTGATCAAAAATTGTTGTTTTTGTCTATTTAGGCCCTACCTGTTCCGTGTCATTTTGATTTGTGACGTTGCGTAGCCACCTGCTATGCTCCTTGCCAGCTCAATGCTCCTCCGATGCAGTCTGGTACCCTGACGTCATTTTCGACTAGTGGACTGGGCTCTACGGAAGCGGTCTAAAATAACAACAAAGTCAACTAATATTCAGAAAAATATTGCGTGAAAAACCAATTTCATAAAATATGTTCCTATCATCGTTATTATGTTAAAAATCGTATTAAATTTTGTTATACGTTATTACATTTTGTTATACGTTATTATCGTTATGTTAGTGTTAATTTTATATAGATTTAGTAGATTTATATGTAAAATATAATCTACCAGTCCTGTAATAGAAGATGAAATATTGAAATAAATAAAATAAATAAACTAATCACTTCCCTGGCGTTCCGGGACTCTCACGCGAACGCGGTCAAGTTGACACAGGGAACCAGGCTGGTGAATGTCTTATCTCAGGCTCGGGGGAGAGGGTCAGGGATCCTGCCTTGCTTCAACCTCGTCCCCAGGGCCTTCCAAATATGACAAAAGGCCCTGGGGACGAGGTTGGCCTTGCTTTTCATTATAAAATGGGGATATGCCAACAAAAAATTTGTTTACCAAGCTCGACGATTTTTCACTCCTTGGAATAGCAGATTCCAGGAAATATCGAAGAAAATTATTAATTATAACCCAAAAACTGGAGAAATGTATAAAATAGAACACATTCGACCGAAAAACATTGAAATAACAACCCGCTCTAGAAAAAAATCCACTTTTCTATATAAGATATCTCTGAAAAGAATAGAAAATATACTAATACACTCCGGGGGGAGTTTGATAGATGTTTAGGAGGGATGGAATTTTGGGGTGAGAAATTTCACTATACATGGTGGGTAATTTTTAGCTATTTTTCGCCGATTTCAGCAAAACCAACCCATGTTTCAGGAAAATCTGCCGAAAATGACCCTTGTTTAGAGAGTTTTGGGCCCAAACCCACCCATATGGGCGGCACATACCCATACCCTCAATATGTTATGTATCCCCCCAGGAGTTGTCTCCTCAACCCATATTGTCAAAAATAGAAATTTGCCTTCCCGGAGGAGCACTTAGCCTCTCTTGCGTCAATGTTATGAAATATTTCACACACTCGAGGCACATAACATAACAGAAACATTGATTTTGGGCCTAAAAGTTTAAAAAGTGGCAGCAGTGGCAGCAGAAAGAAAGGGAAAGACAAGGAAAAGTTGGCCCCTGAAGTGAAAATGGTGGATGGTCTGCACTGTATTGATGTATTAGCAGTTGTGTAATTCATCTAAAAGGTGAATGAATGATAAGTGGTGGTACGGAAGGTCCCCCCCCGGGACCCAATTAATTCAATTAATTAAGAAAAGGAAAGATATGGATAAGATAGCTAGTAGGGCAGTGACATAGTGTGTGTGCATATGTAATGTTGTGTTGCACAGAGTCACAACCAAATTGTTTGAGCCAATATTAGAAACAATCAATTTGTGCCTCATAACGTAATTATTCCTTCGATTTATTCCTTTTAAAAGTGTGACATAGCCTAGCACAGCCAGACTGGAAACTTTGCGTTTTGCGCGCGCAAGTTATTTTTTGAGGGCTGCCAACTGCGCGGTTTGAGAGCAAACCATATATGATTTTTGGTACGCCGTGGGATGTTGTGCATGCGCATCGCATTTCAAACTGACACAAACCGTCAGTTGCGCGGTAATGGTCCTAACCGTGTGACGTTTTGTGCGCGCAAGTTATTGCGCGCCCACTACAAACTTTCCAGTCTTGTAGCACAGCAGATACAAAAACTGAGATGCTGTTTTCCACGAATATTGGTACAGTAATGACGCAAAAATATGTACAGCCCAGTGGACAATAATAAAATGTGTTCCAAAATGTATAGCTTCCTCCGTAATCACATGCAACAATCTATGCATTTGTGCATAATTTACTGAGGTACTTTTTGGCAAATGCCTAGATTTTTTCGATTTGCCCAGCATACCAGTCTGCAGAGTGTGGCAACTGCACGCACAAGATTTTTTACAATTTTTTATGTGCGTGCCGATTTTGAACGAGATCTTTTGTTCTCTACTTTAAAAACAAAGGAACCAAAGACCCTGCACACCAACACGCCACTGCTTTGTTGGTCTGCACACATGAGATCTCGTTGAGAACTGCCATACTCTGCAGACTGGCCAGCATAGTTTTGAAAGTGATGATAATTTCTTTTCAGGAATATTGTTTTAGAGCCTGCAAAGGAATTCTGAAATGTCAGCTATAGAAGAAGAATCTGCCAGGCCAAAAGAAAACTTGGAAGAACCAGATGAGCAAGGACCAAGCAATGTAAGAAGCTATGGGATAGATATTAGTCGACAGAAGATTAAGAGCATACCATTACATGATCAAGATGCTGCCCTTCAAGATCTTGGCGTTAGTGCTTATGAACAAGAGGAATTTGAAGAGGGTGTACTGCAGCAAGTTGATGAGGCCATAGAGGAACAAGAAAAGAAAGTTGCCATTGGATATGCTGAAAAGAATCTTAGAAATATTCAAGAGGAGATTCGGTAAGGTTGGTTTGTGTCATATTGCAAATTCATAAAAGAGAAGATTTTCTTGTCTGTGGTTTATATGCATATTCGTTTTTCTTAAAAGAAATGTATCTACAGTATGTCTCTAAAGGAAGGTAGGATTTGGGAAAAAAAATTTGAGAAAGCAAGTACCAACCAGTTGACATCCACATACAATTTGCTTACCAAATCTGAAGGTATGAAGGAGAAGGTATGAAATTACCAAAATATAAATTTGCTTACTGTAAATCCTATATAGTACAGAGTTTCCATATACCATTTGGAATTTTGCTTGCATTCAGAGTATCAGGATGTGTGTGGAGGATTCTTTCTAGGATTCTTTCTAAAAAACATAATTTATCTTATTTGCAATTTTTCCTTTTTGCAGAACCATAGAAGAAGAACTACAGAAAGTTGACAAGACCATTTCTGCTTGCTCTGGTGATGCATCTGAAAATTATAATGTCAAAAAAAGTTTGGAATCTTTGAGAAGTCACAAGGACATGAAAGTAAAGATTTATTGCTTTATTCAGTTTTTTTCTATTTACCTTCAAACAACTGTTGTGAAAATATTTATTATGGACCTTGTGAGTGTATCTACAGAAGAGAAAACTATTGATAGGATAAGCAATTTATTTTGTATTTAATAATTCAAAGACCCATTGCACACCACTTGTTTATAGACAAACTCTTTGAGTGGAATGAGGGACGTACTAATGGAACGGAACCATTCACGCACGAGGAGTACATTTCCTAACGTCCTGTTGCAGTTGTGTATTTTTTTGTGTGGAACCAGCCAATCCCTAGGGCCAAATCACAGATTTTCTTCATATAATTTATTCAAATCAGAAAAAATTCCAATATAACCTCATAAAATCTTAAAAGGCTCATGCAAATTGTTTTGAAGAAATTCTGACTTACATCAAGAAGCACATCCCTATCAAATTTGAAACAGGATGTGTGCATTGATTGATGATTCGTTACTTCTAGTTTAGTCTTTCTAAAGTGTAACATATGTGAATGTTTACAAATTTTGAGATGCGTTATCCTTGATAAGTGTCTTCAATTTTTTTTATTGTCTTTTAGCTTAGACAAGTTCAAAGACTTCAAGCTAGAGAGAAATATGCTCAACGAGATCTGAATAATCTCCTGGCAAAGCTAAAAGCATTAAAAGGTATACTCACGAACTTTCTCAATAGTTTTAACGGTTTTTTTTGGGTAATGGAAATATTCTTGCCCTCTTTTTTGCAAGCTTTGTTTAGTTAGATTACATGAAGAGTTAAGGTTGAAACATTGTAAAAATTCTTAGTCTTCGTTGTCACACTTTAAAAGAAATTATTGTTTTATTTGTTTAGTCAGACTTGCATGCAGTTACTTAATGGAACCGGATTTTGTTCTGTTATCGCAAACTCTCATGGGATTTTGAAATCTGTTGGAGAAATAAAATATTATGATACTGTAGCAGGTGGTATTTCATAAGAACCATTACCACGTCATCAAGGTAGCAAATGTAAACTGTATAGTGTATCTTTCTTTGTATCTTTTTATATCTGTCGCCAGCAAATAATGGAATTCTATTATCATTTCCAGAGACAGCAAGTCATGTTGCTCCAAAACAAAGCATTTTGGAGGCTGAAAAGTTTGGTATCGTTGATTTCAAGTCAAGTGAACAAAGCTTTGTTGACANCGAACTTTCTCAATAGTTTTAACGGTTTTTTTTGGGTAATGGAAATATTCTTGCCCTCTTTTTTGCAAGCTTTGTTTAGTTAGATTACATGAAGAGTTAAGGTTGAAACATTGTAAAAATTCTTAGTCTTCGTTGTCACACTTTAAAAGAAATTATTGTTTTATTTGTTTAGTCAGACTTGCATGCAGTTACTTAATGGAACCGGATTTTGTTCTGTTATCGCAAACTCTCATGGGATTTTGAAATCTCTTGGAGAAATAAAATATTATGATACTGTAGCAGGTGGTATTTCATAAGAACCATTACCAGGAGAAATGAACATTTGTTGGGAATAACAAATGTTCAAGATAACACGTCATCAAGGTAGCAAATGTAAACTGTATAGTGTATCTTTCTTTGTATCTTTTTATATCTGTCGCCAGCAAATAATGGAATTTTATTATCATTTCCAGAGACAGCAAGTCATGTTGCTCCAAAACAAAGCATTTTGATGGCTGAAAAGTTTGGTATCGTTGATTTCAAGTCAAGTGAACAAAGCTTTGTTGACACCGAAGAGAACAGACCCTCAACATCAACAGTTGGCTTAGAGGAAAGCCTGTTATTAGAAGCTTCTGGTGATTTTGAGACTTTGGCTGCATTTGATAAATATGACAAAATAAAAGCAAGAAAGAGGAAAATTGATATTCGTGATGAGTTTAGTGATAGTTATTCATCTGCGGATGAGTATCTGCCGTATCCGGATGAAGTTAGTGATGAGCTTACTGAAGAAGAATTTGAAGTGGAAGCCAAGAAAAATAACGCATCTTTCACACATCATGAGAAAAAGAAAAAGACACAAGGGATTCATCATAAAAAGTTCAAAGCCAGTTTGAAATCCAAAAAGGTTAAGAAACCAAAGAAAGTTGTTGATGATGGTGACATAAGGCTGTATCAAGAGAGGATAAGAGAACTTAAATTGAAAGAAAGACTGAAAGAAACTAATCAACTCGATATTGTGGCAGATTCAGACATCAGTGAAGATGAAGCAAATGATAAAACAATCATTTCATTGAAAGGAGGATTTTCGTTATCAGTCAAAATGTGGAGAAAGCTTTTTAAGTAAGTGAACATGTTTACTCTGTGATATCTGTGATTCGTTTACAGGTTTACAGGCACTGTTCTGAGGCTTTGATAGAGCGGAGGTGATTGGTTTCTTGCTCCCCCTTAAACAGCAGCATGCTCCCTTGCTCCATTCAAAATTGGCCTAGTGTTCCCAGCTACTCCATCTTCCCCAATTGTCTCTGGATCTGGTATTTCTAGTCGTGCTCTCTTGCTCCCAGCAATTTTTAGGTTCTGCTCCCTTGTTCCCGTATACCCCTATCAGAGCCTTTGTTCTCCGACCCAAGCAATTTTTATTGCAAGGATATGATCTGGCACCAGGAAAATTTAGAAAAATTGCTTTGAAAAGGTAAACCACAATAAACCAAAAGAAGGTGACTCAAAAAATGTCCCCCTGTTTGAAAAATCATTGCAGCAAACGTACTTCCCGGGGGGTGCACTATTTATGTTTTGGGTACTGGGAACGTGCCATCGGGAAGGGTATCGTTTTCACGATTTTGGTATAAGGAACGGTATCAATTTTCACGATTTTGGCATAAAGATAAAGATAACGATATCCATTTTTGTGATTTTAGTATAAAGAACAAATAAATCGGCTATTTTTTGAACAATTGGTATAAAGTTGGGCATAAATTTTCGAATAATTGGTATAAGGTCGGGGATACATTTTCGAAAAATTGGTATAAGGAACGGGTAATGTTTTTGAAGCTTGAGTGGCACGTCCCTAACCAAATATGGTCAAGTGCCCCCCCCCCCGGGATGTACTTGCACTGTAGTCACAAAAATTGTATTTTCTATCAGCTGAAAGATTGAAGTACTTTTATATTTGGATGGTAATTTTCAAAACAACAGTCTCTTGGTAAATTCAAAAGTTTCAGAAAATCAGTCTTGCAGAATAGCCAAAAAATGGCCCAAAACTCATGATCAAATCTTTCAGATCTTTTGAAATCCAGTTAAAAGCTTGTTGAGAATTAGCATAACTAATAAAATTATAAACTGAAACGGAAACTTGAATTTATATCTTATTTATTACTCTGAAAACAGGGGGTGTTGAAACAAGTAAAACTGGCAAGTTGCATTTCGTTTATTTCGAGATATCTTTGATCATGCGTTTTAGGCCATTTTCCGTCTGTTCTGCAAGACTGACTTTTTGAATCTTTTACCAAGAGACAATTACTTCGAAAATTACCAAAAAACTACTATAAATACTTCAATATTTTACGTATTAGAAAAGTGAATGTTGATGATTAGATCGGAAGTACATTTGCTGCGATGATTAATAAAAAAGGGAGACATTTTTTGAAGCGTTTGCGTTCTAAGGAGAATGCAACTATCGATTCTTGCAGGTGTTTATAAATCTCTTACCTTGCATAAGAAACTATTTTGATATACAAGAATTGTTTTTAAGAAAGTCTTTATAAGGAACCCAACTCTCAGATCACCAAAAAAATTAAGAAACTTGACTACTGGAATTTATACACGCTAACAACATGAATAGGGCGATTTAAAGTTGTTTGGAAAAATCTCCGACTTGAAAAACTCAGAGATTTTTCTCCAACATTTCTGAGTTTTTGACCTGGCCCCAAAGGCTTCTTTGGCAGACAATCTTTATTTATATCAACGACATGTATCCATAGGCTCCGTCCGACTCCTAAATGGTCTCTCTCTCTCTCTTTAGATATCAACGCACTGGTGTTAAATGGCTTTGGGAACTGCACAACCAAGAAGTTGGCGGGATACTGGGAGATGAAATGGGTCTTGGCAAAACGATTCAAATTATCGCCTTCTTAACTGGCTTGAAAACATGAAAGATCAAAGACATAGGTGTGTAGTCTGATTTAACTGAGAATTGTCCATGAGTGGAGTGAACAGATGGTATGTACCGGGTGAGTCAGAAAAAACGTGGGGTGTTTAACAAGCCATATTTTGTTGAAAAGCAAGCCAAATCGGGTGTGTTGAACGTTTATTTTGTAGAAGAAAGATTGAATTAGTTATAGAAATTTAGTTTGCTAAAATAGGCCATTTCTTTCTGTATCTATTTGCAATTTTGTGATATAGCTATTTTAGTCAAAAGTATCGCTAGCATAAGAACTTTCTGCTTCCTAGCAATGACAATTAGTGATGGGGCTACAAAACAAATAACAGTAATTTTCCTTTTGTATTCTAACACAATGCATGCTTTGTTTAAATTTGTTGGTAGAGAAACAGTAACTTTGTCATGGTTTAGCGGTGCACACGTGCATGAATATGAATCTAATTGGAAGCCTATTTTAGAAATCTTGCGAAAAACCATTTTATTAAAATGGATTATGGAACGGAAATTATGGAACGGAAAGACCGATTTCGACCAAACAATTTTTGACATCTAAGTAAGCCTGTCTTCTATACAATTAACTTTGAAAAAACGAATTTAGAAAGTAAACTCCAACAAGAAAAATTGGCAAACACCCCACATTTTTTTTTACTCACCCGGTATGATTATGAGTCGTAGTTGGAGCGTCCGGCAGGTTTATCAACATAACAGCGATAACTACGATGTTGTAATCAGTCTAAAGGCTAGTTTCCAGTCAATGGAATTTTCCGAGCGGGCGGAGTTTTACACAATCAAAATTCATTCAACGCTAAAATTCTATTCAATTACAAATTGACATTTTCTTTCGTAAACAATAGAATTTCCGCCCGCTCGGAAAATTCTACTGACCGGAAACTGGCCTAAACCAACACTCACTTATCTTTTCAGGCTTGGTCCAGTCATTATTGCCTGTCCGGCAACTGTCTTGCACCAATGGGTAAGGGAGTTCCACAAATGGTCACCCGACTTCAGAGTTGCTGTACTGCACGATACTGGCTCTTTCTCTGGTAAAAAGGTACAAGCTTCATTTCATCAGGTCCGTAAATTGTAACTGCGATGTGAAAATCGTCAAGCATTGCCTCGAAATAAGTATACAGTGTATAGCACNACCCCCGTCATCTCCCTATGGAAGTTACCCCCCCCCCGGGAGTGAGGTATGCTCTCTTAAGCAATAAAGTTGCCTGGAAAATATCATTTTACAAGCTTTGCCAATTATTTTGATATGGTTAGAATCCCTACATTCTTACGCATCGAATGATGTATAGTTTAACTAGACCCCGCTAATAGTTTAGCTTTTGGGAAGAGAAAACCCAATCTTGTGCTACAATCGTTTACCGTAACCTTAAAGCGTTGGTGCAAGGTTAAACGCTTGCATTTGCAAAGAGCAAAAAAATCTAAAAATATCCGATTCAAATCGAAGTTGCACACGCGCCGTGAACAATGGATAGCAGAGATGTAGGAACCGGGGGGCACTGGGGGCACGTGCCCCCCCAAGATTTTGCAATAATCGAAAAATGTCCCTGTTTGTTTGAGGAAATGCCCTATTAGCTTAAAGGAAAAAGTGCCCTCGAAGTGTCGTGTCCCTCCAAGTTTAAGATGCTTCCTACGGCCCTGATAGATAGCCAGCGAAACAATGCTGTGTCTGAGTGTTTCTTTGTTCTATTTATAGACAAGCCTATTTACCATTGCTCATTCCCTTTAATAGAGGAAAAATGATACAATCTTCAAGAAAACCATAGTTTATGAAGGTCTATCACTCTTCTGGTTTACGATTTAGAAATTTGATTTCATCACTGCCTCAAATATAGTAAATGCTGCAATTTTCAAAGTAATCAAGATGTCAAAAACTGTCCACGGTAAAATTACAGTATAGTACCCCTAGATCCTCTCATGCCATTCAGTTCGGAGAAAGAAAAGTTCACACGACCCTTTTTAAAGATTTGAGCCCTATTCTGCCTAGGGGACTGTTCATTTAATTGTACGCCCGTTCAACCAATACTTATTTCAGTTATTTCCAACCAATTTCTAGGTATTTCCAGGCCTGATAATGCTTCGAAAGATTTGCAATCATCCGGATTTATCGAGCGCTGCAGGATCTCTTGACTGGATGAAAGCAGCAAAGCAAGCAACCGAATCCGGAACGACTATTCAAAGCAAGACTGATGATATAGAATTCGATAATGGATACGGCTACTGGCGGCGATCGGGCAAGATGATTGTTGTCGAGTCTCTTTTAAGACTTTGGAAAGAACAAGGTCACAGAGTGTTGCTGTTTTCACAAACCAGACAGGTACGCTTTTTTGTATTTTAAGAAATTTAGATTGGTACTTAATTGGGCTGCGTTCAAAGACCTTTCACAACCACTCCTCGAAATCCTTCTATATCCTAGAAGTCATTGCAAAAATTGAAAATTTAATCGAATTCGCAAAATCTTCGATTTTAAATCAACTACAAACTGGTAAGCACCCCGTTTNCTTTTTAAAGATTTGAGCCCTATTCTGCCTAGGGGACTGTTCATTTAATTGTACGCCCGTTCAACCAATACTTATTTCAGTTATTTCCAACCAATTTCTAGGTATTTCCAGGCCTGATAATGCTTCGAAAGATTTGCAATCATCCGGATTTATCGAGCGCTGCAGGATCTCTTGACTGGATGAAAGCAGCAAAGCAAGCAACCGAATCCGGAACGACTATTCAAAGCAAGACTGATGATATAGAATTCGATAATGGATACGGCTACTGGCGGCGATCGGGCAAGATGATTGTTGTCGAGTCTCTTTTAAGACTTTGGAAAGAACAAGGTCACAGAGTGTTGCTGTTTTCACAAACCAGACAGGTACGCTTTTTTGTATTTTAAGAAATTTAGATTGGTACTTAATTGGGCTGCGTTCAAAGACCTTTCACAACCACTCCTCGAAATCCTTCTATATCCTAGAAGTCATTGCAAAAATTGAAAATTTAATCGAATTCGCAAAATCTTCGATTTTAAATCAACTACAAACTGGTAAGCACCCCGTTTGTTCAACTTCTTTAAACCAGACTTTGAAGTGATTTTGTGGCAGGACGTTGTTGTTGGTGTTTGAAACCTCCCACAAGTTGAGGGCATTTTTTTGACGGGAATTTTCTTACACCAACGTCCTGCGACAAAATCACTTCAAAGTCTGGTTTAAAGAAGTTGAACATTTGAAAACAAACTGTTAACACAAAGAATTATGTTTCTCTGGCCTAATAATCACAAATTGCATACATTTCAAGCAATTATCTTCGTCTGTACAAACAAAATAAATCGATTTGATTGATGCGCACGTAGTCACTCTGCGAGGGCCTGAAGTGTGCCCACTTTTTCATAGTAATGTTATGAGTCCCTATTGACTGGAGAGACATCAACAAATCAAAGAACGCAAGGAAACAAGGGATGAAAGGTCATAAGTCTAGAGCATATTATTATTATTCGCAATGAGAATATTATGAGAATATTATGCTATGAGAATATTATTCGCAAAAAGAAAAAGAAGCTGGCTGAAAAATCGTCCATCCTGCGTGAGGCGGTTTCGCAACATGGCCTAAATGAAAGCACCGCAGAAAGCGCATTGGAGGAAATGGTTAAAAGTGGATCTCTTTTTACTAAAGAGTCATACTACATTCAAGATGAAGATAAAACGAATGGTCCCAATATTATGCGTGTTAAAAGCAACGGAGGTTCTGTTGTAAATAATAATGGAAATAACCGTGACTTGGGCGCTCAATTTGATGGCGACGATACTTCCCCGCCTCCTTGTTGCAATATTTTGGAAAATGAAATCGATAACAGAACGTTAAATTCGTTTGGTCAGATGGCGATGGCCATTACTGAGCTGAATAAGTTCCTTAACGATGAAAGGGAAAAAAGGGAAAAATTATTTCAAGAAAACTTGGAATTGAAGTTTGAGATCGAATCTTTGAGAGCTGCGAGAGCTGTTGATCATGTAGCCATTTCCAAAGCCATTGTCTCAGAAATGATCGAAGACAATAGCGGTATTGAAAAAGCTGAATCAGTTGATTGTCTTGGCAACAATGGGTGCCCCGATCCGTGCAGCCAACAGAAGGATAAACAACATGAAAAACATCACGGAGAAAAACAACAGGAAAATCAACCAGCAAAGAAAAGGAAGAAGAGAAAGACTAAAAGTAAGCAAGAAAAAACGACCCGTAATGATACAGATATTGCACAGACAGCAAAAGAAACAACCCATTCATCGACTCCTGATAGAGTTGAGCCTTCCACGTCTTCAACCACTGATCACAGTATCAATAACAACAACAACAATCGCAAGGTTGACACTGAAAAGAATGGCAACGAATTAAAAACTGCTCGTAACAAAGATGCTACAATACAAACAGGGAGAAATGATTGTTGGAAGAAAAATACAGTACTGATAGTTGGAGACAGCATGTTAAACAACATCGACGAAAGAACACTGAGCAAAAGATATACGACGAAAGTGCGCTGTTTCCGTGGTTCGACAGTGAATGACCTTCATGACTACATCAAGCCTCTCATACGAAAGAAGCCTGACAAGATAATATTGGTTATTGGTACAAATGATATCCAAAATGAATCTGTAGCCGATGTGTTAAAGGGAATTAAATCCCTGATGGTCATGATCCACAATGAATTACCCAACTGTCATGTGGCAGTTTCTGAAATAATCAAAAGAGCTGGGAAATCCATAGCCACAATCAATGGAAAGATAAATGAATTTAACAGTGGACTAAAGTCTATGAATGTCGATATCTTAAGGCAGCAGAACATACTCCCTGATCATATAAATCAGGGCGGTCTGCATCTAAATCGAAATGGCGACCGTCAGCTGGCTATGAACATTATTGGTAAAATCCGATCTTTTGACTCTTTATGAAATAATCCGACTGAATCTTTAGAGGCTCACTCGCCTAGCCGCCATGAGGATAATATTCTTCCCGGTCCTGCTAGTGGGGGGCGGACCCTTGGTCACCGAAAAGGAATGGTTATTGGCTCTATAAATGTAAATAGCTTGCTGCTTCATATCGATGAAATCAGAGAGCTTATTACAGATAAAGGGTTTCATATACTTGCAATTAATGAGACAAAACTAGACAGCACAATTGCGGATAACCTTCTCGGTGTCGATGGGTATGCCCTACATAGGCGGGATAGGGATAGACATGGGGGTGGGGTGGCTGTGTATGTCAGAGACTCTTTAAAACACCATACGAGGAGAGATATCCCTGAGGGAGGTTTGGAATTTGTTGGAATAGAGGTTGAACCTACTAAAGCTCAGCCATTTTTAGTAGCGGCCTGGTATAGACCTCCCTCTGATCCGATTGAAACATTTACTAAACTCGAGGGAAATCTCGAATTCTTTGATCGCGAAAATAAGGAAATAATTCTCCTTGGTGATACAAATTGTGATATGTATTTATTGGAGAACTCCCCTGAAAATACAACAAATAATGTTAACGCTGCTGTACATATGGCCTCGATTTATGATACATTTGGCCTTACTCAATTAATTAAGGAACCTACTAGAGAGACTTTGGATACCGCTACATTAATTGATCATGTAGCATCAACTCACCCAGAAAACATTCCCGAATCTGGAGTTCTAAAAGTCGCTCTTAGCGATCATTATGCTGTCTACTGTATTAGAAAATATATGGGCACATTTAAACGACAACAGAAAATTATCACCACAAGGAAAATGAAAGATTTCGATCAAAATAGTTTCTTGTTTGACCTCAGTCAAGTTGACTGGGATCTGATAGTTGAGTCTTGTAATGACGTTAATGAGGCTGTAGAAAAATGGTCAGCTTTACTATCCTTGATTATTGAAAAACATGCCCCAATGCGAACAATAAAAGTTTCTGATAAGATGACCCCTTGGTTGACTACTGATTTCAGAAAACTTGCTCGTTCCAGAGACAAGCTCAAGACTTCTGCCGTTAAAAGCAAATCTTCCATTCTTATGAATTCTTATAAACACGTGCGGAATAAAGTGAATAATCTAGGCAAAAAGCTAAAGCGAGACTACTTTACCAAAAAGATTGCTCTTTATAAGGGGAATTTGAAAGAGACATGGAAAACGATCAACCATTTGTTGAATAAGAGATCAAAGACAACGAATGTTCGCTGTCTTGATGTTGAAGGTCGCAGTGTGACTGACAACAATGAAATCGCACAATCGATGAATGATTTCTTTTGTAGCATAGGTAAAAAGCTTAGTGACGACATACCGCAGCAGCCCAACCCCTTACTTTCGAATGAATATGTCATCAATGAAGAGGGTACGAGTTTCCAGTTTAAGACCGTCTATTCTGTTTCTGTTGAAAAGGCTCTCAAGAAAATGAAGACTTCGTTTGGCTTTGGATCAGATGGTATTGCAAGCCATTTCATCAAAATTGCATTTCCAATTATCTCACATTCTCTGTGTAGGATTTATAATCTGTCAATTGAGTCAGGAATATTTCCTGATTGCTGGAAAATAGCACGTGTTGCTCCCATCTTTAAAAGTGGATCAACTGAGGATAGATCGAATTACAGACCAATCTCTGTCCTACCCGTAGTTTCAAGGTTGTTCGAAAAACTCATTTATGATCAACTGTACGAGTATCTTGATTCTAACAGGCACTTATTTGTAGATCAGTATGGTTTCCGTAATTTGCATTCGGTTGTCTCTTGTTTACTGAACTGTACCAATGATTGGTACGTAAATATTGACAGAGGGAAATATACTGCCATGATTTTCATTGATCTAAAGAAAGCCTTTGATACAGTCGACCATCAAATTCTTCTGAATAAGATGAGTAATTACGGAATTGACGGTCTTGAACACCAGTGGTTTAGCTCATACTTAGATAATCGCAGGCAGTTCTGCAAGGTCAACGGCGTCAGCTCCGATCCTGCTGAAATCAAAATAGGGGTACCTCAAGGTTCTTGCCTTGGACCGCTTCTATTTTTGATTTACATCAATGACCTACCTTTTGCATTAAAAAGGGCAAAAGCAACAATGTATGCGGATGATACAGCAATTTCGTTCTCTTCTGATAATATAGAAGAGATTGATGCTGTTGTCAATGCTGAACTTGCCTGCCTTGAGAAATGGTTACAGGGTAACAAGCTTTCCTTGAATGTTGTCAAGACACAGGCCATGATAATAGGATCGTCGCAAAAGTTGAAGAAAATTGATACACCAACGGTACCGATTCCTCATTTTCGAGTAAATGGTAATGATATCGATCTTGTGAAGGAAACTAAATATCTTGGTCTTATGATCGATGACAATCTAAAATGGAAGAGCACTGTAAAATGTACACAGAAGAAGATCTCTAGAGCTATAGGACTTTTGAAGTACGCAAAACACTTTGTGCAAGAGGATACATTAAGGAATATGTATCTTAGTATTGTCCAACCACATTTCAGTTATTGTTGCTCTGTTTGGGGATGTTGCGGGGCAACTAAATTGAAAACCTTGCAGAAATTACAGAACAGAGCTGCTAGAATTGTTACAAGTAGCCCTTTTGACACTCCAGCTGCTCCTCTATTGCAGCGGCTTGGCTGGCCGTCAATTGATAAACTGATCAATCGAGAAACATGTACAATGGTATATAAATCTTTAAATGACCTTGCACCTGAAAACCTAGGTAACATTTTCTCCAGATTGTCTGATGTTCATACCAGGGTTTTACGCAATACCAAATGCAATCTTGCTGTACCAAAAATGAGAACATCTTATGGCCAAAAATCATTTGCGTTTCTTGGAGCCAATGCATGGAATAAACTCAACTCGGAAATGAAATTAGCCCCTTCGATTCAGTCATTCAAAACGAAACTCAAGGCTTTGAATTGAGAATATTCAAGGAAAGCTGATCTGTATCGAAAGTATTATCTTTATTTTCTTTTTCACATTTAGTAGCTATTTTATATGAAATTTGTGTAAATAGGTTTGTATCTTTAGGTTTATTAGCTATTTTTGTTTTGTTGCTGGGACAATTGGAAAGCAGTTGCTTAATTACTTAACTGAATTGTATCCCAGGGTAAATATGTTTAAAATAAAAAAAAAATAAAAAATAAAAAGCATGCCCTCATACTGCCTACAGATGAATGCGCCTTCGGCGTACCATTCTTTGGACTGAATGGCTTGAAAATAACTTTGCTGTAGTTTATGAAAGTCTACAATATAGTGGTTAGCAGAAGTATGTCATTCTCCTTGTTTCAGATTTAGGAATTGGATGACGTCACAACCTCTAACAACTTGAAAACTGAAAAACGCGATAATTTTTAAAATAATCAACGTATAATGCTCATGGTAACAATAAAGTACATTGCATAAAGCTACTTTCAAGCCATTCCTTTCAAAGAAAGATGTAATAGCCATTTACACCATAAGCTTTTTTAAATATTTGAAGCCTATGACCCCCTGGCTGTCTTAGCTAGCTACTCAGCCAAAAATAAAACTGACAGCTCCGTTTATTCCGCATTGCCAGGGAAGCGTGTTTTCCAAGAAATTACCATTGTAGTCAGTTTCTTTTTGAAATATGAAAGGTAGCCAGATGGTAAACACAAGAAGGACCGTTTTGGGGACTAATCAAAGAGGTGGAAGACGTGCTGTGATCCATTAGGCCCTTTGTATCTAATAAATGCCAAAAAATTAAGTTATCAATCGCACATAGATTTTGAGCTTGCGTCATGTAGCATAACCTAGAGGTTCATGTGCTGCAAATATTTTCAAGATTGGTCAACAGAAAGCGAAGATATTGATTTTTAAAGTTGAGCCTAAATTAGGCCTTTGTTTACATAACCTGCAACGGCATATGGCACTGTTTTGATCGCAGTTTATTACTTCTTGTTTTTAGGCGCAGACTTGACTGATCTTTTTCATTTCATTTCATTTTTAAATATTTATACAGGTAACAAATTTCAGTGTTATAAACTGCTTTACAAATTGACCTGTTTAAAAGAAAAAATAAAGCCTAAATTAAGGAAAATTACATTTATATACAATACTTAGTCTTATACAATATACTGTTGGAATCGAGCATAATAAAAGTAAATGGAAAATAAAATGTACCTCTCAAATTGATTTTTTAAGGTAGCCAGGGATGGTGCCAATTTGGTTTCCCTACTTAATTCATTCCATAATCTGTTTCATTTTAGTCTCAATCTGATCCTCTAAATGTGTGCTGCAAGGCACTGTTAAGTATAAGTATGGTCAAATATCTTGCCTTTTTATGACCGTTTTCAGACGAATGCACAATCGATGCACAATGGTACTTTTCTAACACTGTCTCCAAAAAGCAATTGTAAAATTCATACCTAAATACAAAAAATACGTGTTTCGCTATGCTCCTCAAAAATTTAAAATTGGAAACACCTTTGTAGCAAGTTCCTACCAAAGGGCTCGTGCAAAAATTTATCAAATCTACAAGTTTTCTCCGCCACCTGCGGGAAGGGCACACTTTTCATAAATTCTCAAGTGTAATCAACTTTCGAATTTGTGTGACCCTGCCTTGTTCGTTGATTGATTTTCAGCTTATTCAGTGTATTTTTATCTGCTTTGATTATTCTGTAATTCATATATGCATATATACGAGGGCCCCCTCGTAGTACCCCTGGATAACGGATTCATGAGTCAATTTTTCGTTTTTCACGCCATCACAGACTATAAAAAAGTATTTTCACGATCACGTTGCAAAAAATTAGGAATGCTGTAGTCAGGTTTGTGTTTTTATTTGAATAACTGACAAATACACTTCGTAGCTTAAGAATCAAATCATTGCCAAGAACTAGTGATTTTCGGTTTGTGATTATAAGGAAGAAAGTAAGAAAACTTTATATCAACGATCAAGGAGCATCAATCAATCACGTTCTTTAAAAGTCCATTTCGCGAAATAACACCAAATTTTTATCAAATCACGCTGTACGAAGGGGTCTCTGATCACGAATATCAAAATCACGAAATCACGCGCGTAAATTAGCCAAATAACGCTTCACGTACAAATATGGGGGGGGGCCTCATGTACTTCACGCCTCGTGACTCAGACTCAGTGTATGTTACGTTTCTTCTTGATACTATTCAGAAAGTGCGAAACAGAATAACTACACAGCTGTTTTACTTAATAATTGCAGTTGATAATATTGAAGTGATCATCTCCTGCAACAAGCAGCAAAAGTTAAAAGTATCTAATATTTATTATTTGTTAACACCTTAGTGTAGGTCGTGTAGTCCAAAGTATTTTTACGGTAAGTCCCGTATTCCTGCACGTCCCCCATTGCGTCGCTGGTTCCAGCAGTAATTATATGTGTCCAGTAGGATGTTTTCTGCATCCTCAGCCTCGTCCTTGTCTTTTGTTTCCATGATTCTTACATACAACTCGTAGCCTTCTCTCAGAGACCTGTTGATTAGCGCACTTTTATGGGAACCTGAATAACAATATTCCACAACCCTGTCTTTTAGTGACCCTGGTTTAGCCCTACACGTCGAACCGACGTACACAACTGCGTTGATAGTAGATTGGAGTTCGCCTCTATTGTTTCTAGTTTTTTTGTGCGCCTTCAGTTCATAGATTCCACATCCGTATTGTCCAAATGCCTCTCTGATGTTTGTACACATCAGACCAACGTGGTGTGGTTTTCGATTCTGATATGCGTGATCTACATTTGCATTGGCTCTTGGCACGATACCTCGCACCCAAGGTGACCATCCATCTGCTGGTAGATTCGAATTCTCTCGCCATGGTTTTTCTGGCGCTTCAGCCATCTTTCTCAACTTCAACTGAAGCGAATTGAAATACCTGTAAGAACCTAAACCTGCACAATAAGACCTTCTAACCAATTGAATGTCAAGTATTGATCACATGATTGCAGATCTTTGTCATTCATTGGATATTGAAATAATTTGATGCAAATGAAATCTGATTGGTTGGTTATCTTGGAACACGTGTTGGAACCGAACGCGTCATCCTTCTTTTGATCATAGTTTATTCACGTTTAGATTTTCAAGCTGACGAAGCATTTGTTGTTTGTTCCGTGATTCAGTTCAGGGGATTCAGGAAATGCGCGCTCGGGTATGAGAATTCTCCCTCAGATGCACTAAAATTGAGAATTTTCTGTGATTTGATAACATACCCACTTACCCAGAAGCATATTCATATTCCCCAATCTCTTGGCTATCTCTGCATCTAGTTTACGAATTTGTATTGAGTTGGCATCCTTACGCCATTCTCAGTTGAAGATGGTCGCCTCGCCATTTTGCGTGAAGGCCAAATGAAGATTTCGGCCTATCTGATCGATTCTCCCTTTGTTTCAAGGCTGCCACTCGTAGTGGAATTTAACAAAAATTATCAATAAAGCACATGAATAAACAAGTTGTGAAAGTTTCCAATTTGGCACTGGTAACGATGGGATGAAGATAGGCATTCTAAGCCAAAGAAAATAATGTTTACTCAAAACATTTTCCAGGGATGCTTATTTATAAAAAAGAACTGTCACAAAATGATCAAAAATTCAATTTTAACAACGGCTAACATGGAATCTGTAGAAGTGCTCAAGCCAAAGTAGAGGGCGTGTCCTCAATAATTTTCCTGGGGGCCAAGCCCCCAGACCTCCATTTAATTTGCCATGGCCATGCCGCTGGCAGAAAATTCGAACTTATGTATCAAAATATTGCATTTCTTCAAAACTCATCAAAATCTTGCACTCCAATTAGCTATGTAGGTGAAAAATTTAGGGGAAATCCGATATTTGTAGGGGGACGTAGGGGGAAGGGGCTTCCGAGATGTAGGGGGAAGTAGGGGGTTTGAGCATGCGCTGTAGGTGGAGACAGCATATCAAGAGTGGTAGGCCTGCTTGTTTTGAAGGTCCTGAAAGAGTAGACCTTCCCGATGAAACAGGAAGCCAACCCGATATGAAAACCAGTCCCATATGAAAAAGAACGTGTGTCGTGTAAATGGACCTTAATTTAATCTGTTTCATTTTAATTATAGATGCTGGACATCTTGGAGTCATTCGTGAAGAATTGTTCATATTCATATGTTCGTATGGATGGGAGTACATCTATTGGCTCACGACAGCCGACGGTCGAGAGGTTTAACAAGGTAAGGGATTTCAACTCTTTCGTCACTGATATATACAGTACAGGACTTGCAGACATTAGCATGACGAGAGTTCTCAAACTTCTTAAGAATTTCTTGAATTCTTGGGATGTATGAAAGACTGTGAACAGTTTTAAACAAGAATTCTTAAGAAATAAAAAACTTTCTCTAGAATTCTTAAGAATTCTTAGGCAGAAAGACAGTGTTAATATGTGCAAGGCCTATACTGTACACGGCGCGGCGAGGGGCATTTCACTTCGGAAATCCGGGAAAAAATCCTGAAATCCTCAAGAAATTCTTTGGAAACCCGGAAATCCCTGGAAATCTCCAGGAAATCCCAAAACTCCTGAAATCCCTCAAATGCTCCTTTAGCTTCGATTTCTTTGCAAAGTCTTCGTAATGGTACTAAAGATGTGTCCAAAAATCGGTCAAAAAGTGTCATAAACTTCAACAAAGCTCAATAAACGCAGCGCTGAGCCCGAGCAGTTGAAAAAGCAGTTTTTTAGCGTAGTATAATGTCGTTAGTAATGCAACGTAGTACACTTCATGTGGAAACTGCACGGAAGCATCTGATAACAGCTTAGTTTTTGAAACATGTACAACTATTTGATGGATTTTAAACACCTTTGAAAACTTTGGAAATCCCTAGGAAATCCCTGGAAATTCGGAAATCTCTGACAAATCTGTCCAGAAATCCGAAAGTCCCAGTAAAGATTTTTGGGATTACGGAAATCCCAGAAATCTCGTACGCTATTTTGGGTAGTGAAATGCCCCTCGGTACACGGTGTCCCAATAAACCTTGTGTCCGGTTTGTATGGCTGCTGTAGAGAAGCTGTGAGTTGTCTCAGTTTTGATACCGTTGTATAGGAAAGGCTTCAACTTAGAGTTTGAGACCTCGGACGTTTGAGTAATTCTGACAAGTATTTGCCAATTTTTGGTACAAGAACGTCAAAATCAGACGTTGCTTCAAAACCAGCAGGTCTCTAGCGTGGCTTTTTATTTCCTTAAATAATTGCAAAGGCCTAAGTGTTGTATAGGTTCACTATTACGTTCAAAGTGGTGCTGTTTTTGATTCTCCAGGTGCATTATTTAAAGTCTATCTCAAATTAGATGTCGTGTGGCACGTGAGATTTGCGATAACGCAAAACTGCTCATTCAAACCTGTTCATTTGTTTTCATTTACGAGCATTTTCACGTGACATCTAGTTTGCGACGGACTGTAGTTTAGACTGATTACAACATCGTAGTTATCGCTATTGATAGACCTGCTGGACGCTCAACTACGACTCATAATCATACAGACACAGAAATGGGACTAAATTTGCGACTTTAACGCAGTCATTTTGATAGTAATGGCGGATGGCCTAAGTGAAACCCCGATGTCAAAACGGCTCAAAATTTATATTTTCAATGCTGGAAGATGGTAAAACAAGCTTCGAATAGAAAGATTAATATTTATTTTACCCACGAATAGGAAATATTTAAAAGTTATTCGTTTTAATACTGTGGAGTGATTGTCGCGGCAGAAAATCAAAACAGCTCGGAATATTAGTCCAGTTTTTGTGTATGTAAAACTATGTGTCCTAGTTAGAGCGCTGAGCGGAGGCTGAAGGGGGGGGGGGGGTAATAGTTGACGTTGTAGTAGCGATACTCACTGGTGCCAACTAGAAGGGGTGGTATTAGTAATTGAGGGGGTGGGAGNGAGTTTGGGCTTTTTATGATAAATAGTTTTAGATATCTGCTTTTTACTTTATACTTTTGATGACATGTAAATATTTTATCCATTTTTCTCTTTTGTAATATTTGTATTTTAAAGTTTTTAAAGTTGGAATTAATTAGCTATATAATTTAGCTATTGTATTACAGTAATCCAACGTTAAATAAATTGATACTAAATAATATGAAAAAGAACGTGTATCGTGTAAATGGACCTTAAAGCGGGTTTCCACTTAAGCGAATCTGGTCGCGCGAGGCGCGACCCGTGCGATCTCTCGAAAGCAGTCGCGCGAATGATTTTCACTTGTGTGAATTTGGTCGCGCGACCAATGGTTTGGACATGCGTAATTTATTGCAGTGGGGCAGCGAGGCAGAACTAAAGGAATTTGATTGGCTCTGCTCGTGCTGGTCGCGAAAAAGTTGAAGTCAATCCAACTTCCAAAATCAGTCGCGCGATCGCGAATGAGAGGGGAATCTTCGTCACTGAAACAAACTACGCATGCCCAGACAACTGGTCGGCGACCAAATTCGCACAAGTGGAAACCCGCCTTTAATCTGTTTCATTTTAATTGTAGATGCTGGACATCTTGGAATCATTCGTGAAGAATTGTTCATATTCATATGTTCGTATGGATGGGAGTACATCTATTGGCTCACGACAGCCGACGGTTGAGAGATTTAACAAGGTAAGAGATTCTGCATAGTTCTTATTTCGTAGTTTTCCCAAATTTCGAGATAAGTTGTCCCCTGCACGCACGCTTGTGCTCCAGACAATGTGGATCGTAATAACAATTTGCAATACGGTAGTTTTATCGAACTTCATTTATTGCCCTTTGATATGGCTCTTTCGCCGCACACATAAACGTGCTCTTCAGATCCGCTATAAAGACTACGAATCTTCCTTCAACCATTGCTCACTCCAAGTGGCAGCTTTAGATGTTGGAAACCTGCAGAAATTAATGACAGAAATTTATAAGAGGATGAATCATCTCAATCGCTATAATTTAAAAATACAAAATCTATACAAACTGCCACAAATAAAAGCACTGAGCTTTAGACAAGAATCACTGTCTTTTAGAGGTAGTTTGCTCTGGAGCACCCTCGATGACAGTGTCTAACAAGAGCAAAGACCTTGGGCTTTCAAAAGAGGATCAAACACTGGGCTGGAGACGAATACACCTGCAAAATATGGCGCTAGTTAATTGTGTATAAAGTATATATATATACCGGGTGACTCAAAAAAATATCCCTCTGTTCGAAAAATCATTGCAGCAAATTTACTTGCGCTATAATAATCAAAATTTCTTTTTCTAATAGCTACAAGATTGAAGTATTTTTGTATTTTTAGGTAATTTTCAAAATAGTAGTTCTGTGGTAAATTCGAAAGATTCAAAAAATTAGTTTTGCAGAACATCCAGAAAATGGCATAAACGACGATCAAAGGCATCTCGAAATAAAAGAAATGCAACTTGTCAGGTTTCAGTTTCAGTTTATAATTTTATTAGTTATGCTGATTCTTAAAATGATTTCAAATGGATTTCAAAAGATCTGGAAGATTTAATCGTGGGTTTTAGGCCATTTTCCGCCTGTAAGACTGATTTTTTTAATCTTTCGAATTTACCAAGGGACTACTATTTTGAAAATTACCAAAAAAATATATAAAATACTTGAATCTTTTAGCTATTAGAAAAATCAATTTTTATGATTGAAGCACAAATACTTTTGCCGCAATAATTTTTGAAACAGGTGGGCATTTTTTTCAGTCACCCGGTATTTTGTTTGTAAGTAGTTGGTTTGCAGTAGTATGTTCTTATTACTATTGTAAATACCAACTTTAAACATGGATAAACTGAGAAATGGGAAATGTAGTTTTTGCGCAATGTGATTGGCCTAGTGCGTGGAAGCGTGTCTAATTTCTTAGCCAATCAAGAATTGGTTCATGTGCCGTTTCTGGTTCACCCTGCGGTATTTAGCTTGGAATGTTTTCCTCTCTTCTTACTCACAACATGAGTTGGTGGCTTGGTGGCTTGGGGGTCTATTTACGCAAACTTTTTAGGTCCATTTTGCCTGCTTTTACCATCCTTCACAATACCATTATCTGCGGCAGGGAAAGCACCTTTTGTTTTAAAAAATTTCTTGAAAATCCCAATTTCCCTTCCACAGAAAAAGTTATTCCAAGTGATGGTAAACCCAGGTGAAATGGGCCTAAAGTTGCGTCTGTTGTAGCTTTTACACATTGTGATTGGACTAATATGATTAGCCCATGCGTAAGCTTGTGTAACGTTATTAGCCAGTTCAGTTCTTGTGTCTGTGCTGTTTTTTATTCATTTAGACTTATTGCAACATCGTAGTTATCACTGTTGATAGACCTGCTGGGCGCTCTAACTACGACTCATAATCATACAGACACAGAAATGGGACTAATTTTGCAACTTTTACACAATCATTTGATAGTATTGGCGGATGGCCTAAGTGAAACCCCAATGTCAAAACGGCTCAAATGTCATGTTTTCAATGCTGGAAAAGGTAAAGCAAGCTGCGAATAGAGCGATTAATGTTTATTTTACCCACGAATAGGAAATGTTTAAAAGTTATTCGTTTTAATACTGTGGAGTGATTGTCGCGGCAGAAAATCAAAACAGCTCGGAATATTAGTCCAGTTTTTGTGTATGTAAAATTATGAGTCCTAGTTAGAGCGCTGAGTGGGGGTTGAGGGGGGGGGGGGTAATAGTTGATGTTGTAGTAGCGATACTCACTGGTGCCAACTAGAAGGGGTGGTATTAATAATTGAGGGGGGAGATGATTTGGAAACTTAAAAGTTGTCTCTTTTCTTGGAAAGTTGTCTCTTTTTCTTAATTGGTGGGGGATAAATATGTCAAAAAGTAAGAGTTATTTTCAGCTTTTAATCGCTTTAGCCTAAGCTAATGAAAAGTTTTGCTTGCACTGTCAATGGAATTAATTATGGGGGGTCCTATTGAGGCTTGGAGGGTGGGGAAATTGTTCGAAATTTAATAAATGTTGGACGTCTATTTGGCACCTGAGAGTACCTTGGACGAGAGTCTTAAATCTATATTTAGTTGTCATTTTGTTGTCTCTTTTAGGACCAAGCAATATTTATTTTCTTGCTCACAACTCGAGTTGGTGGTTTGGGAGTTAATCTAATCGGTGCTGATCGTTTAATAATCTTCGATCCGGATTGGAATCCGAGCACGGATACCCAAGCTAGGGAGCGATCTTGGAGAATCGGACAGGACAAGCATGTTACGATTTACAGATTAATTATGACTGGTACGATTGAAGAAAAGATCTATCACAGGTACACGTTTTTTATAAGAAACTAGTTTATAAGAAACTATATTTTAGTACTTGGATGACCGAAAGTTTAAGAAACTCTAGCACTGTGGTTGAAAAGAGTTACGAAATTTTTAACTGTTGAATTCAAAGATATATTTTTTTCATATTTCAATTTATTAAGGAGGGAGACCCTTCAGCCTAATGGCTGATTTTCAAGGGGCCCTCCTTANATTTATTTTCTTGCTCACAACTCGAGTTGGTGGTTTGGGAGTTAAGCTAATCGGTGCTGATCGTTTAATAATCTTCGATCCGGATTGGAATCCGAGCACGGATACACAAGCTAGGGAGCGATCTTGGAGAATCGGACAGGACAAGCATGTTACGATTTACAGATTAATTATGACTGGTACGATTGAAGAAAAGATCTATCACAGGTATATGTTTTTTATAAGAAACTAGTTTATAAGAATCTATATTTCAGTACTTGGATGACCGAAAGTTTAAGAAACTCTAGCACTGTGGTTGAAAAGAGTTAAGAAATTTGTAACTGTTGAATTCAAAGATATAATTGCAAATATGTTGTTGAACCCTGACTCTTGAGTAATATTAACTCCAGTTTTATTTTTTGAACGTAATAGAACACTTTTTCTTCCCAACTGATGTTTTATATGTTAAGAAACATATCTGTAGCAATGTTAGAAACTACATTATAATATATGCACTCAAATAACAAAAAACAAATTAAGGAATTTTTAGCATTAAAAAGTGGAAATTTTCAAGCGGACTTAAGAAGCTTTTAGTACTATGGCTTGATCTAAATTTCTTATACGAAGAAATGTGTCATAGTTACCAGATGAGTCAAAATTGTGTCGCTAAAATGCATCAGACACTACAAAAAATTCAGGACGCATTTTGAAGTGGTCCTCGTCGATTTAACAAAATTAAATTTCAAAATGTTCATTCTAAAATCACTTGTTTTATGTTTCTGATTGTTCTGATCGATGCTTAAAACTTTGAAAATAATAGATTAATCATTTGTTTACTATGTGTTTGAAATGAGAAATTCTGAAAAAGAAACTCTATGAAATGCGCAAAATTTTAGATAGACGCCCCCGGCGTTTAATAGAGAGAGCATATGCTTCAAATCTTAAAAAAATATAGTCTTAGTCTTAGACTGCGTTCACACGATACCGGCACAATTTGAAAACGGTGAAAAATGTGACGGATAGGCACACGAAAACGGCACATTTTTTGCCCGCACATTTTGAAAACGGTAGATTTTGAAAATGGAACTCTAACCGGCACATTTTGAAAACGGCATCGTGTGAACACTCGAAAACGATGAAAACAGAACGTTTTTCGACGCTTTCATAACGAGGCTGATCGATTCTTGAGGTGTATGTACATTTTTTTTTGCATCAAATTATAGGGGAGATTGCAACGAGTTTGTTACCGTTTTCAAATTTCCTACCGTTTTCAAATTGTGCCGGTATCGTGTGAACGCTAGCTAGAATTTTGCTACCGTCACATTTTTCACCGTTTTCAAAATGTGCCGGCATCGTGTGAATGTAGTCTAATAGGCTGTTATATCTTTTTTTTAGATTGGATTACTTGAAAGGGGTTTTATGTGCTTTACTACCGTGTGTCCTAATAAAAAATCCTCCCGTTTGAAAAATCACCAAAACTTGATTATCAAACGTATCATAAAATTTTCTTTTTCATCGCCTTTGTCAATGATCCAAATATATTTAAAATTGGTAAAAGTTTGTTTCATTACTTAAAGGGTATAAAATGACAAGTTGAAAAACCTTATTCTGAACTATACTCTTTAAGCAATATTGTAAATCTCACCTAAAAGCCATTAATTTAAAATTTTTCATTATCCTTCAGGTCTCCAATGATCGTTTCCACTTCTTTCTGACATGCATGACCAAACTAGAAGCTTAATATACAAAAAAGAAATTATCAGTGCTGTTTTGCAGTATGCCTCAAAACCAGACAGCCCTAAAAAGAGCTAAATTTGCTAATTTCAAAACCAATCACAACTTCAGCTATATACCTGGGAAAGTAGTTTGGTCTTTGATCTACTTGCCAAAAAAAGAAATGCAAAGATCGGTGATGTAATCAAAGTTTGCAATTTTTCAAACAGGAGTACTTTTTTGGAACACCCGGTATAATTCCACCGTTGGACTTTTTGATATCTTGATTATTTTCAAAATAACAGTATTTTTATTTTTATGACAAGAATCCAACCAAAGTTTTGGAAAAGTTAAAACCATCGTAGCTTGTAACTTGGTGGGAAATTTTTTTTTTTAATTTTCATGAAAACGATAGTCTAGTGGTAGGCAGAAGTCTGTCGCTCTTCTGGTTACCGATTTAGAAATTTGATGATGTCACAACCATCGAGCTAGAGATATATAAACTCTGTTATTTTGAAAATAAACTCTTTTTTTAAAGATTCGTAGCCTATGCTAGGGATTACGGATCTCTTTCTCGCTCGTTGAAACTCATAAATTGTCTATTAATCCTCCTCTGTTTTATTTTCAGGCAAATATTCAAACAATTCCTGACAAACCGAGTCCTGAAAAATCCTGCGCAACGGCGATTCTTTAAATCAAATGATCTTTACGAATTGTTTACGTTAGGTGAAGAAGGCCCGAGCAACATCACCGAAACGAGTGCGATTTTTGCTGGCACAGGATCACAGATCAAACTTCGCTCGAAGAAACCAAAGAAGAAGGTTCGATTATCGTGTTCAAGTTCGAGGGAAACTAGAACGAGGCTTGACGAAGGAAACTCGCCGATCAAGTGCAGTCGGGAATCACCGAAGGCCAAAACGTGTGCATCATCCGTTGGTCAGAAAGTAATTCTCGGTAGAGCTCGTAAAGAGGACATTATTACCGAAGATAACAATTCGGATGAAACATCGCTACACATCTGCAATGAGAAGTCAGAGATGAGTGATAAAGGCTCGGTTACCGAGCGTAGTCGGGGATCACCGAAAGCTGTAACGAGTTCATCATCTGCTGGTCGGAAATCAGGTCTCGGTAATTTTGGTAAAGGGAATATTATTGCCGAAGATAAGAACTCGGATGAGACGTCGTCAAATATATCCAATGAGAAGTCAGAGACGATTGATAAAGGCTCGGTTACCGAGCATAGTCGGGGATCACCGAACGCTACAATTAGTACGTCGTTTGCTGGTCGGAACTCAATCCTCGTTAGAGCTCGGGAAGGAAATATTATTACTGGAAATGATTCTGCAGGCGAGACGACGTCAACCAGTCGTCATGAAAACTCGGAAGTAAATGCTGAAGCTTGCGAACTGGAGGAAAATGCAGAAGAAGGAAAATCGATCACAGAAAGTGCAAAGAAACGAAAAATATATGAATTTGATAGATCCAAATTTTTGCCTACGAAGAAGAATGTGTGGGCAGTAGGAGAAGGGGATCTCGAAATTCCAGGTAAATTGCAAATTTTTTTTATTTTCATTCTTTGACTGCGCACAGTTTATTAAGGGCTTCTTAGGAGTTTCCTGAAATTCTTGATGCATACATCATGTGCCGTCGTGAACATTCCACAGCAAACTTTTATGAAGCCGTTCCACTGGACATTGCTCGAGTACCTTCAGAGTGTTACAATACTACCGGGTGTCCCAAAAAAAGTACTCCCATTTAAAAAATCACCAAAATTCAATTATCATACCTATTAACAATTTTTCTTTTTGATATCTTTTGTCAGTGATCCAAATATATTTAAAGATGATAAAATACTTGTTTTCATTACTTAAAGGGTATACAATAAAGGTTGAAAAACCTTATTCTGGGCTATACTTTTTTAAGCAACATCGTAAATCTTGCCTAGCAGCCACTATTTTGAGACTTTTCATTGTCCTTCAAGTCTACAATGATAGTTTGCGTTTCTTTCTGACATTTATGACCAACCGAAAAGCTTGGCGTAAAAAAATAAATTAAACTGGTAATCATTTATACTTTTTGCAGTATGCTTCAAAACCAGGCAGCGATAAAAAGAGATAAATGTGCTAATTTTAAAATCAATCACAAGATCAGCTATACCTGGGAAAATAATTTGGCCTTTGGTCTACTTGCCAAAAAAAGACATTTAAAGATCGGCCATGTAATCAATTTTTGGTGATTTTTCAAACAGGAGTACTTTTTTGGGACACCAGGTAGAACAAAGTGAAAATAGAGGTGCTTTGGATTTCCTTTACTAAAATAAAAAGTTTCTTGAATAATTTTGTCCCGGTAGGGAAGTTTTTTAATATTTGGTGATCATGGTAAAAATTTCCTAACGCCATCTTTAGCGCAGTCATCTATTAAAGAGGGTGGCAAAGGGGGGTCAGGATCACGAATCACGGGGAAAATGTTTTGCTTTTCACGTTTCACGTAAATAAATACTGGCCTTTCACGTTTCACGAGAAAAAAATATAGCCGATCACGTTTCACGAAATACTTTTTACCACCCTCTTTCAC
Source organism: Aurelia aurita (assembly GCA_004194415.1). Taxonomy (NCBI): domain Eukaryota; kingdom Metazoa; phylum Cnidaria; class Scyphozoa; order Semaeostomeae; family Ulmaridae; genus Aurelia; species Aurelia aurita. The sequence goes on along the minus strand of REGM01000156.1, from coordinate 459,498 downwards.
GTTTCACGAGAAAAAAATATAGCCGATCACGTTTCACGAAATACCCTTTACCACCCTCATTAAAGGGATCGTCATCATCCTCATCATCATTAATTTATTTTACGTAGGCTACAATAAAAAGAAAGAATAGCTAAGCTACAGGTAATTAGGCATACTTGACGGACTGACTTTCTCGTTTTATTTTCAGGTTCCGAAGAACATTCTGATATGAAGAAGAGTGTGAATGATTCGCAAAACAGCACAGGGAGAAAAGGAACGCAAAGTAACATCAGCGATCAAGCGAAAAATTTCAAGCGCCAAGCTGCTTCCAAAGATGAAGAGGCGGAAAAGCGGAAACGAATTCGAGAAATTAAAAAGAAACGAAGAAAAAAGAAACCTGTAAATGCAGAGATAGAAGGAACAGAAATTAGTCATTTAGACAAGCAAGCTCTATCCAAACATGAAGTTGGCGAAAATGAAGCCCAAAGGAATAAACAGCACGACGAGGATATACTGCAGGCATTGTTCGAGAAGTCAGGTATGAGCTTTCAGGGCAGTAAAGCGGTAATACGCCAATATATCAACCTTGAAATCCTGGACCCCTAAACCGAACGCTAAATCTAACCCTGACCCTGAACTTAACCCTTACCCTTCCTCTAACCCTAAAACTAACCCTAACCTTAGTTTATTTCAATGTTAACCCTAACCCTAACCCTAATTTATAGCAAATCGGATATGTTTGGCAAAAAATGTTTGCTCGCTCGCGCTCGGCCAGGGCTTAATCGTAGGAAAAGTTTGTAGGGGGCTAAATTTTTCTCAGAATGATAGGAACAACGGCTTTTTGGCACGTTTGCAGAAGAAAACAATGAATTTAGGGATTTTAGGGGGGCCAAGGCTCTGGCCTTCTTTCATTTTGCTAGATTTCATGATTTCTTGTGCCACACTTCTAGAGACGTAACATTACTTTTTGAAAAGATAGTAGGGCTGTGCCGCCCTCAGTGATGCCCAGTGATTCGTAAATTCTTTCTTAAGTATCCTTTGCAAAAATGTCCCCCCTCCCCCTTTAACTTGTCAATTATTTGATCAGTACTCTGTCTCACATTAGATGTCAGGGGTGGTTTGCAATAACTTAAATTTACTGATACGATACTCTTTAATTGTTTTTATTCGTGAATATTATCACATGACGAACTCTTACCCTATGCAAATAAGAGTTAAAGACCCGTTGCTAACCATGATCCTTTGCGGGCCTAAGTCGAATTTCATTACAAAAGTCGTTTCTGGCCTAAGTTCTATCTGTATTGGTTTCATTCGGCGTGCAAAGGATCATGGTTAGCAATGGGTCGTTAAAGACAATCGACAGAGATAAGTGGAGCTAGCCTGCGCGCAGCCTCAGCTCATCAGGCTGACACACGCATGCTTATTGTCTCTGTTTGAACGTAGGCAAGCATCTTCAATGACAATAGCTCTAATGATAGAGTTACCTTCAGCCATTTTTATGTCAGTCAGTACCCTTTAAAGATGAATAGCAACAACAGCAGCAACACTTACAGCTACAACAACAGCAACAATAACAGTAACAACAACTGAGCATTGAATTTTTATTCACTAGGTGTTCACAGTGCACTTGCACACGATAAAATCGAGGCCTCTGGCAACCCTGACTACGTACTTGTTGAGAAGGAGGCACAACGCGTAGCCAAACAAGCCTCCGCGGCCCTACGAAAATCACGAGCACTGTGCAGGAGCGCTCCTGTTGGAGTTCCAACGTGGACTGGAAACCATGGATCTGCAGGAAGCACGACGCAGGGTAAAAAGCCTCGATTTGGATCAAAGCGAAAAACTGAAAGCGAGGAAAACGCCCAGGCATCTGCAGCTAAAAAGACTGTTTTTGATGGCGCCGATATGCTCGAGAAGAAAAGCCAAGACTCTAATGAAATGTCGTCAGCCAGTTTGCTGAAGAAAATGCGCGCCCGCAAAGCACTTTCAGGTCAGGCTGTAGACTCTAACCTCGATCTGAATCAGTATAGTATCCATGGGAACGTGTATGGTTCAACAGAACTGGAGCTGATGAAAGAAATTCGACACTTTGTAGCCCTGCGTGCAAAAAAGGCTGGCCAGGCAACTACGCAGGAAATTTTAGTAGAATTCAAGTCAAAGATTGAGGATCGTAGAAACGCTCTGTTTAAAGAAATGCTGAAAGAAGTTTGTGAACTGAGAAAAGTGAATGGGGAGGGTGTGTGGTTTTTGAAGGATAGTTTCAGATAGGATTAGGATAAAATTTATTGATTAGGGATCGTCTCAAAATAATCGGCGGAGTTAGCTGAGTTTCTATGACCGATTTTTTCGAAGATTTAGAACATGAATATCTCAAACCTCTACCGTTTAGCGTAGAAAACTCCGGCAATATTGTCGCCGCTTTGGATTAGCGGTGGATGCCACCGGACTGCCCCCGAAAAAGTCCGCTTTTATTGAGACGATCCTTACGTTATTGATAGATTACTGATACTTATGTACATACACACACTATTTTATAAGAAACCGCTTATAAGAAACTGTTGGATTTGTCCAATTTAATTTAAGATTGAGAAACTTTGATAAAAATATGTTTGTTGGGTGTGGTACCATCAAAATTAGACTATATCATAGACTTGATAACGAGTATATGCTCGAAACGTCGTGTTTTTTACATCTACGCTATTTTATGTTACTTTAATAATTTATTTATCATATGGTCAAGAAAATTTGATGTCTTTGCTAAAATATTTATCGAACGACTTGTTATTTGCAGCTTTGATTTTCCCCAGTCAATCAAACATGTTTTGATTTTACAATATCATCTGCACTTAGATAAAGTCAACAAATTCATTAGACAATGTTGACAGGAAAAATGCTCCTGGATATAGATCACCGTGGTACCAACCCCGACCAAAGTTTCTTATAAACATGCGTGTGTTATAAGGTCGTTTTAGTTATTCCCAATTTTTTACATAGGCTTGTTTTGCTGATAGACTACATGGTGTCCCAAAAAGTTGTGCCCCGTTTGTGTGGCTGCTATGGAGGATCTGAAACTTCAATTGTCCCGTTTTTACACAGCTGCATAGAATAGGCTTCAACTTAGAGTTTGAGACCTTGTTTGAGTCAATCTGAGAAGTAGTTGCTGATTTATGGCACAGGAAAGGCCAAAAAAGTGGTTGCTTCAAAAACAGCACTTCCTTTGTTTTCCAGCAGTGTTAGTATCAAGTGAATTTTAAAAGAAAGGGTTCTAGCGTTGTATTTAAATGTTTCCTACTTGTTTAAAAGGGTTGTTGATAGTGTTTTCTATCTGCAAGACAACACTATTGACCCTTTTACAAATGTAGCAAAAAATTTGAATGCAACGCTAGAGACCTTTCTTTGAAAAATTACTTGATGTTGACATTGCTAGAGAACAAAAGATTGCTGTTCCAGTTATGTTGCCTTTCCTGTGCCATAAATCAGCAACTACTTGTAAGATAGACTCAAACCAGGTCTCAAACCAAGGGCAATATGAAGATAGAAATGTGTAGGCCTAAAGCCAACAATGTGTAGGCCTAAAGTATTCTTTATATCAATCTAATGTTAAAACAATGGTTGTCATTCTTTTGCGTTGACCTGCTCTCGAATCCTAATCGAAATTGCCAGCTTCGCTGCAAAACCAACTCTAACCACACCATTTTGATTTAGGCCAGGCAATTTCGATTAGGATTCGAGAGCAGGTCAACGAAAAAGAATGACAACCATGGTTTTAACATTAGATTGATATAAAGAATATTTTAAAGCCAACAAGGGACTGAAGGTATGTTGACTTTTTAGGCCTTGAGCTTTAGGCCTACACATTGTTGGCTTTAGGCCTACACACTTCTATCTTCATATTGCCCTTGCGCAAACTCTACGTTGAAGCTTGAAGCATGGTTGAAGCCAGGCGCTCCCTGGTTGAAGCCTATCATAATTGAAGTTATAGCTCCTCCACAGCAGCCACATAAGCGGGGCACAATGTTTTCGGGACTACCTGTACATATAAAAGTTGTCAGAATCTTGAGTTAGGATACCCTGGGTACCAGACTCTCGTTAGGACGATCAACTCGAAGAACTTGGGAAGAATTATGATCTAATTATTAGAAAAACCATGGTTTATAAAACACAATTAAAGTAATCAGTACAACTGTGTTTATCTACAGTGTCTTTTTGCCCTGGCCTAAAGCGTCCTCGCTGCTGTTCTTTCTTTACACCTCTGTATACGAGCAATGAAAGCACCGCAGCGAGGGCGCTTCTAGACCAGGGCAGAAGGACACAGTAGATAAAGACAATTTCCTAAATGTTTTATAACCCATGAACCCATGGATGAACTTTGTTAGTTATTCATCGAAAAGAAGAGAATATTTTATAGCAATACATAATTATTTACAGTGCATTTGCGTCCTTCCTCGTCCTTTTCGCTTCACTCACAAAGTCACAGCGAAGCAGCCATTGCACGTATCTTTTTTTATAAGAAATCGCTGATGAGAAACTCAACTCTCAGATCGCCACAAAGTTAAGGAACTCCAGTACTGGGAAATTATAACCAAAGGAAATTCTTAGCATAGTTTTGCTTCATTTTCACTTTCAGTACTGGCTCAAGTATTTCCTCCACTAAAACAAATAGTTTCTTAAATATTTTTTTCCCAAGTACTGGAATTTCTGAAGGTTTTAGCGATCTGAGAGTTGAGTTTCTTATAAGCAGTTCTTATAGAAAATAAAATACGTGCACAACTTATTTTAGGCCTTTGTATTAAAATGTTTGTAAGAATTCACTTGGGCATTGGCATAACTTTAAATTCTGATTTCTAGGCGGGAGGGGAGTAAAACAATTTGTCGCCATGGTCGCATTCTTTTGTAATCTCAACAACAAAGGCAGAATGAGTAACCTCCCTAGGTACCACAATTGATTGAAATTTGATTGTTGCATAGTAGCCCTCGTTTCGTTCATGCCCATGGTTATTCCCAGGTGATGCACGTCTGAACAAAAGAGTAACATCGACAAGGCGTAATCAAACGGCGCATTTACTACATGTAGCAGCAGGCCCCTTTGAATTTATGTGTAATTAATTGAAGTACTTCGTCTTATCCTGTGCACACTTCCTGTTGAATGGGCAACGGCTCCAAATGCCGCTGCCCTTTAGCCGCAGTGGTAACAGTTAAAGGTGTATACATAGCTTTAGCTGTATACATAAATACGACATAGGAAAACCCAAGCACGCCATTGTTTCTTCTCGCTTTGCTTTCTTTTGGCATGCGATAGATTATCAACTACAATTGGCTATTTTAAAACCTACGAGATCTCATCTTTTATCTCAGGTTACGATAATCTATTTTTGTTAGAAGGGCTTCTAAATTACTTAGTAAGATGTCAAAACATGTTATATACTGTAATAATATAACATAATTCGCACTTAAAACAATGTCAAAGCATTTACTATTACTACAAAGAGACCGTAACAGATACTAGATACAGTATCAAAACATTTTCGAGTGACCTGGGAATTATTAAAGCTACAAATTGCAAAAGTTTCTTAGCTTTTTTAATTCAACTAGGGTAGTCTCTTATAAGAAACCGCTTATAAGAAACNTTTCTTAACTTAAGGATGCTAATGCTAACCTCCTAGATTTACCACTTTTGAACATCTAATAAAAACCGCTTAAATCGCAAATTCGTGCAGCATTCTCCTCAATATACTTAGTAGTTTTTCCATGCCATCTTAGATTCTTGCAGCCAAAAAATCCTAAATTCACCAACGGCCTAAGAAGCTCCGCTCCACCACTGCTGCCTGTATCGATACCTGTAACAAATTATATTTCTGAGAAGAATTTATCAGTTCTCTTATTCTGTAGTGCCCTTTTTGTGTGACTGCCCCCGCCGCTTCATCCTCCTTCCGGCGCCTCTGTCTTTTATCTCAGGTTACGATAATCTATTTTTGTTAGAAGGGCTTCTAAATTACTTAGTAAGATGTCAAAACATGTTATATACTGTAATAATATAACATAATTCGCACTTAAAACAATGTCAAAGCATTTACTATTACTACAAAGAGACCGTAACAGATACTAGATACAGTATCAAAACATTTTCGAGTGACCTGGGAATTATTAAAGCTACAAATTGCAAAAGTTTCTTAGCTTTTTTAATTCAACTAGGGTAGTCTCTTATAAGAAACCGCTTATAAGAAACTCAGCTCTCTCAGATCGCTTTAAGATGGGAAAATATAACTTAAGAAACTATTTATTCTTAGCATATTTTTACTTTATTTTCACTTGTTTCCTGTATCATATTACTCAGAAGGTGCTTGAGTAATGTCTAAACATTGGAAAGGCTTCAAGTTCAAAAACTTTGCTTCGAAAAGTTCACGAGGGCACAGGACAGGTAGTAAACATGAAGATTGTTATGGAACCTTTAAGAATCTCGTAAGAAACTCTGAGTACTGAAAATCTGATGATTTTAAGAAGCTTTCAGTACTGGCTCAAATTCTTAGTTTCTTGTAAAAAAATACGTGTAAAACCGCTGAGTGCAGCCCCTGGGATACTGATGATTGATATTTTTGAATCAGTGGGCTGGTGGGAAGCCCCGATATCGATATGTACTCAAATCTGAAATTACGGCCTTGGGGAGTTGAGATTTGCGGCCAAGGACCTTAGACCCCAAGTGTCACCTTTCAGTACGTTCCTGTTATTCGGCAGGGGTCAGAAGGATTTAGTTCAAGAGCGGAACACAGCGTTCAGTTCGACAAATAAATGAATGTATTCAATCTGAGTGAAAGGCAAAAGACGAAACAAACATGGATGTTGAACTAAATGATCTCCATCAGCTATCTTCGTCAGTTTTCACGGTATGTATTCACCATTTTAAGCAGTGCATCGTTGGATGCTGAAGTGAAGTGGCCTTGTGCTGTACGTAAAACTTCTGCTCTATTCACCACGGCCATTTTCATTGGCAAGTGGTAGACTAGCACAGTAGTAGGACACCTGAAGCATTTTTATTCCCGCCACGCAAGAAAGGCTAGCGTCTGCCCAAGTGAGGCTTGTGCGTCTTGGAACGTTAGCCTTATGAAAGCAGCGTCAACCAGAAAACGCTCCATCCAAATACGACTTACGACTTACCTAAAGCGAGCGGCATGGCAATGAATAAGAACAATGCTGCTATTTTTCGTAACAATAAATTAGTAAGATTTTTTCGTTATGTCATATTCCTCAAGGCGTAAATACAGGGTGTCCCTCGATATATCAAAGAATGAAATCCTACCTATAGAAACGTAAGGGTAATGAAATTTCATTCCAGTCTAGCATAATCACTGATTGATCAATATGAACATCAATACCAATCAATAGCTCTATCAGAGTAATCATAAATCAGACTGATTGTTTATGTTTGATTGAACCTATGATTTAACACAATCATAATCAATTCCAAAATGAAAAATCANAGTTGAGATTTGCGGCCAAGGACCTTAGACCCCAAGTGTCACCTTTCAGTACGTTCCTGTTATTCGGCAGGGGTCAGAAGGATTTAGTTCAAGAGCGGAACACAGCGTTCAGTTCGACAAATAAATGAATGTATTCAATCTGAGTGAAAGGCAAAAGACGAAACAAACATGGATGTTGAACTAAATGATCTCCATCAGCTATCTTCGTCAGTTTTCACGGTATGTATTCACCATTTTAAGCAGTGCATCGTTGGATGCTGAAGTGAAGTGGCCTTGTGCTGTACGTAAAACTTCTGCTCTATTCACCACGGCCATTTTCATTGGCAAGTGGTAGACTAGCACAGTAGTAGGACACCTGAAGCATTTTTATTCCCGCCACGCAAGAAAGGCTAGCGTCTGCCCAAGTGAGGCTTGTGCGTCTTGGAACGTTAGCCTTATGAAAGCAGCGTCAACCAGAAAACGCTCCATCCAAATACGACTTACGACTTACCTAAAGCGAGCGGCATGGCAATGAATAAGAACAATGCTGCTATTTTTCGTAACAATAAATTAGTAAGATTTTTTCGTTATGTCATATTCCTCAAGGCGTAAATACACTCCTCGCAAATTTTTTATGGGAACTTTCCTGAAGGGTCGGAAAAATACTCTCTAATTCCTCGCAAATTGAACGCGAAAAGAAAAAAAAAGTTTGTTGTTTTAGACTGTCTGTATTTGTGTAGCTTAATTATATTTTTGTCAGCACACATAGACATTATAATTCCACAGCAAATTCAATTGTTGTCTCTCTGCCCTTGCCTTGTTCGGCCATACATATTTACGACTTTAGACACTGACTTCTCTTCAAAGTCTTTCCCTATCTACTGCTCGCTCCATTTTTAAGTTGGAAGACATCACAGTTGCGAACATTAGGGGGTGACTTTAAACACTTCAATAAGCTTAGGCAAGTTTGGGCACATAAAGTTTTACTTCATCAAGGCTGTGGCTGTGCAACTTTAGGCCCGCACATGATCTTTGATTTTTGATCTTTTGGGAAACCTTTGTTTGCAGCTGAGCAGAATGACGCAATGGGTAATCTGATTGGATTTACTTATGTTTTAAAGTCTAAGATTTTCAAGTATTCTTTCTGCACTGGCATTATGCACATGAAACCATAGTCAATAGACTATGATAAAACATACATTGTACAGTCGTGGCCAAAAGTTTAAGAGCACATTTTAGTCAATAACATTTGTTGAGGCAAGGAGCTGCAATCCCCGGGGGGCACTTTACCAAATTTTGGTTGGGGACGTGCCATCGAAGCTCAAAAAACATACCCGTTCCTTATACCAATTTTTCGAAAATGTATACCCGACTTTATACCAAATTTTTCAAAAATGGCCTATTTATTCGTACTTTATACCAAAATCACAAAAATCGATACCGTTCCTTATACCAAAATCGTGAAAATCGATACCGTTCCTTATACCAAAATCATGAAAATTGATACCGTTCCTTATACCAAAATAGTGAAAATCGATACCCTTCCCGATGGCACGTTCCCAGTACCCAAAATATACATAGTGCCCCCCCCCCCCCGGGCTGCAATACTACTGCTCTGACATTTGAGTTGTCATAGAGTTGTTTCAGGTCACCTTTCCATGTAAATTCCGAATTTATATGTTGTTTTTTGAAATTTTGCGCCATTTTGCTATTACGTCACAATGAAATCTATAGAAATTATCGGAAATTGTAGTGGTCCTGCCGACAAGGGGGTTTACCCAAAAAATGTGTTACACACCAGGATTTGACATCAATCCATGCAGAATTCATTTCTTTGATTTTTTACAAAATATCAAAACTCTGCGAAAAGGACGGCTTCAGGGAAACAGTCACATGAAGGCTTTCCAGTCCACAGCAAAATTTAGGGCATCTTGTGGAGCTTTCAGTCTGAGCTTCAGACGCTATTTTCTTTTTATGGCTGATTCAGATGCCTGCTTTCAGTTGCAAAAAATGTCAGCAATTTCTCATTGTGGCTATATGTTATTTACCAGCTGAAAATTTCCAATGAAAGTTCAAAATTTTTATTTTTTCAGAGCATTACAGGAATCACTCCGCATATCAGAAATCTGGTTGCAAGTGCCAAAGCCTTCCACAAGTCATACCAAGGTATTTTTGTGGTATTTTATGTCTGGATCTTTGAGCAGAAGAAAGCAATCAAAGTTCCACCTGTGTTAATACATTTCAGGGGCCTGGGTCTTGCACACAGCAAAAGTTTTGAAGGTGTTGTGGTGCAGTGGTGTAATCCTCTGACTTTGCAGCCAGAACAGTCAAGCGGACAGGGTTCAATCCCAGGTAGAGCCCCACCATTTGAGCGTCATGACAAGGGGTCACAGACTCGATTAGGTCTTCTCTACTTCTGCGATCCCAGCACTTGGCGCCAAAAAACGCAGTTTCACCTTCACTTCACTTCAGTTTGGATACAATACATGGGTCAGGTAAAGTTAGTTGGCCAGAAAACAGTAGCCAGAAACTGTTAAATTAACATCAAAGGGAATAAGCTCAAACAGTTGTAGCTAAAGATCTATGCTGTCAGGGGCAAAGCTAAAGAAAGTTTGCATATGAAAATGGGTATTCCTGAGGTTTGATTATTGACAAAGAAACAATGTGGCCAACTTTCCTGACAAGCTAAAAGTAGGGGCATGCAGCACCCCCACGCCACCCCTTAGGCTAGCCCCTGATTGATGTGGCATAATGTGGTATGCACCCAATGATTCCCGTGAATTCTTTTCTTTATTTCCAGGAACATGTCTTCTTGGCACTCAGTTTATCCAGACTCTTGATGCATTAGCTGAATCAGCGTCGAGTACCAAAGGAGCCACACAGTTTGTAGGTATGAAGTTTTCTTTCTACCCAGGGACAAGAAAGAGGGATGAATTTTTATCTATAGTCACCTAAATTGCCATTTCTGTAAAGCCTGGTTGTCATTAAGTCGGTGAAGTCATTGGGGTCGTTAGAACAAATTACCGTAACCCAAAAGACCAAAACGACTGAATGTGAATGGCAAAAATGAACTGCTCAACGACCCTGACAACCCCAAAAACTGAGTTTTTGCCATTCACAGTCAGTCTTTTGGGTCTCTTGAGTCATCTGCTAACCACCCCAGTGACTCCAGCGACTGCAATGACCTTATGCGGACCATGCTTTGGGAGCTGGACTCGGCCCCTCTCTCGACTGCAACATATCTTTCAATGACACTGATTGTCAGATACATTTTTGTATTTTCTGACGCTAGTCAATATATGCTATTTTTCTAAAAAATCATTTTAAAATTAACTTTAGATTATCTTATATTATTTTTTCTGACAGGACAAACATTGAAAGAAATCATGAATGTGTTTTGTGAAATAGAATATATGAAACAGGATCTGGTATGTCACTTACAAATATTTGTTTTATAAGAAACTAAGAATTTGAGCCAGTACTGAAAGTTTCTTAAAATTATCAGATTTTGAGCACTGAGAGTTTCTTACGAGTTAGGTTCCATAACAATCTTCATATATTTACTTCCAGTGCCCTCCTGAACATTTCAAAACCAAATATTTTGAAGCCTTTCCAATGTTAAGACATTGCTTGAGTACCTTCCGAGTAATATGATGCAGGAAACGAGTGAAAATAACCTAAAAATGTGCCAAGGATTTGTTTCATTTAAGTAAATAGTTCCTTAAGTTATATTTTCCCAGTATTGGAGTTTCTTAATTTTTTGGTGATCTGAGAGCTTAGTTTCTTATCAGCGGTTTCTTATAAAAAAACATATGTGTATTAGAACTTTTTCCAGTTCTTGTCAGCTGCAACCCATCAGGGGTGTCCCCAGCCCTTTAAAAGTAGGATGGAATTTGGAGGAATCAACCCGGAGTGCTTATTATATTTTATTCACTAACAAATACGTGCCCCTGTTTAAATTGGATTTGAGGGGAAATTTAAAAAAAATCGTGCATTTAACCCTTCAATAAGGGTGGGTGGGGTCTTCCAAAACTTGGGGTGCACCCTTGTACAGTGGGTTGATTGCCTCCTTCCTAGGTAAAAGGTATATATGTATATCATTCTAATATCTTAACTCGTAAAGCCTCGTCTGTTCTCATTCAGTTCCAAAAGCCACTTGTCTCGTTCGCTTGTGATGCAGAAGTAAATACTAAATGAAAATGAAAAGTTTTTAGTAATCTTTAAAATTTGTTTTTCCCCAGTAAATGCATTAATGGTAGCCTGTTTCCCCACATAACTGGCTATGTACAGATTTTTATATTGGCTCATATTCAACTTTGTAGATGAAAGTTTTCTTGAACGAAGTTATTGTTCCTTTGGAAAGCAGAGCAGAACAAGAAATAAACATGTCCAAGGTAGGTGTCGTTATCTCTTTTTTCAGAAGGAATGGAGTCACTACCGGGTGAGTCAGAAGAAACAATCCCCGTTTGAAAGGCCACTGCTCCCTGGATATCGAATCGATAATATTGACAAATACATTATTTAATGGTTGACATGTTCAAATATAATTTAAAATTTACTGGACTGAAATCGGCCACTCCGTTCTGAAATTATGAGCGATTTTCTGCAGAAAGCCCCTTGAGGAAACCTTCAAAATAGGACGGGGATTATTTTTTCAGACTCACCCGGTAGACTGACTCTTGAGATATTTCCAAAAGTCAAAATATGGTTGATACCCAGCTGTATTGTGAAATGAACCAATCAGAACCAACATAGATAGATTCGTCTTGAATAACAATCACCATCCTTTAAAATTTTTGCAGAGCAATGAGAACTTAAAGAGTCAGAATGAAAAAAAAATGTCTGTCTTCGCCGTACAGGCAAATATCATTACTACGAGGGGCGTTCAAGAAATTTCCGGATTTAAAAATTAAAAATAAGATAACTGAAATGTTTTGTCTATACCTTTTCAAACTACTCCCCAGCATTGTCTATACACTTCTGTATGCATTAAAATCACTTCTGGAACACGCTAGGCTATTCAATTTGGCGTATACCCTCAAAGTGCTCCAAAAATGCCTCTATTGCAAGATCAGGGGTGTCAAATCTCACCCCACGAAGCTTTGACTTAACAAAAGGGAACACAAAGAAGTCCCACGGATACAGGTCAGGACTGTATTGTGGTTGTTCCAATTGTTGGACCCTTTCCGCTTGCAGAAACTCCTGTGCAGTGGCTGACCTGTGTGCAGATGCATTGCCGTGATGCAGCAGCAGACCACGACGCCGAGTTCTGAGGCGTCTTTCGGCAACTGTAGCAAGCACACAAGGCAAACAGTCCTTCACATACCAAGCAGCAGTGACGGTGCGCTGGGTGACCAGTGTAATGGTTGCTAAATGACCAGCGCGAGAGACGAAAACAGCAATCATTTGTTTGGCAACTGTGTGACTGTGGAAAAATTTCTGGGGGGCCNGCACAGACATTACCCGGGTGACCATGTTTACGCTGTACCATGTTCCATTACAAAGTTGTTAGAATTCAAGAGCATTTACACTGCTCCAGAACAATCTATTGATAGGGAACAAAAGTATTACGGATTACCAAGAACAGTGTAAACGGGAGGCTGATCCGTTGCACTTTTGTTATGGATCCAAAGTTGTACCGGTACAGTGTAAATAAGGTCTTAAAATCCAGATCCCCCGTAAAGACCAGACCCCCATTTTGCAAAAAGTCTGCAAAATATTTCTTGCAGTAAAATCCCCCTTACCTTTCCTGTCATTTTCCTCTTCTTTGAATGGAAAGTTTAGTGCTGTGAATCGTACTGTGAAGCATATTTAATTTTTATATTTGCTCCATGATTGCTAGACAACTGCTTCTAGCAACTTTCAGCTCGTATTAAGATGCACGGTTCTTATGCTGCATTAGCTAGTTTCGTTTAGATCACTTTAAAACTGATTTATTGATTGTGGATGTTCGGTTCTTTACCAGTATACTTTACTTTAGACGTAATTGCTCCGAAATGGAGATTTAGGGATTTATTATTGTCAATATTATTATTATTATATTTATGTTTTGTTTGTTTGCTTGTCATTTTTATTTTAAAACACTCGATACACTTGCATTGTTTGACAGTGTTTGAACTTGATCTTCAGTTGGTAGACTTATTATATCTGTGTCTTCTTTTCTTCTAGCTGGCCCATAAACAATACCTTCAAGACAACAAGATTCAAACGGAGGTATTTACATAACTTTTCCTTTTACCGGCGTGCGAAGAAAAGGCCTTGGGTAGCAGTGCATTATTAATCACACCCTCCAGTAACGACCCCACTGAAATGGTTCCCCACCAAGAAAAATGATGCTCCGCCCAGAAAAGACTTTTTTCGTTTAAGTGTGAATGTAAACTTTTCCCTGCATTATTTCAGTTGTTTTCCCCATTTATTGTACGTTTTGTAGTATACATTTATTATGCGTTTTGTAGTATACATTTATTATATGTTTTGGTTCCCCAACATCGAACATAGTTTGTTATGAAACCTTCCCCATCATGGTCGTCTGATTCCCGTCGAAAATGAGTAATTTAAAATTTTACTCCAGTGTCTCTTTTATGCCCAACGAAGTCCTTACTGGGGGGTGTTTAATTAAGAAGTGTAGTTTGATTGGTTGCCATTCTTTCATAATCTTGCTTGATAAATTTTGTAGATTAATCGTGTTTTACCAGGATATAAATCTGCTGCCCTATCTGTAACTAGAAAAATCTACGAGCCGCCGATCTGCTTCCCTCTCTTTAGGCTGTTTGCGAAATGGTTGATCATTTGGCCATCCGACATGGAATTGTTTTTGTTAATTAAGGCCAAAATATCAACTGGGTAGTTTTTCTTGTTGCGCAGTTCGGTCTCACTGGACCAGAGTCTGCTTTTTGGCTATTTGTAATGTGTATGGGACTTAAAAGTTTCCCTATGACCAAAGAAATCAATCTGTGTCGGAAAGACCACTGATCAACCATTTCGCAAACAGCCTCTCATTATGTAACTTTTGATATGAAGGGCTGTGTTTTAATGTCGGACGACAGAGTTACTCGCAACTTTTATTTGCTATTAGATGTTTTAAAATTTCAAACTTTAAGGCCTTATAATTATTAGTAGGAAACAAGAATATCTATTCTTGGAATGAATTCCAAAAATCAAATTTGTCGGACGGAACTCGATTAAATTGAGTGAAAATTAGGGAATTTTTTAACAAATTCGCCTCCTATGCAGCTGTTTAAGTTTTCGCGTTAAGGAAAGATGGTGCTTTCTTCTCGAAATATCAAGCATCATTTGAAGTTGAATCTTATTGTGTTGTATCTATGATGACCGTTTCGAAATACATCCTATAGGGCCTAGGACAGAAACTATAATGATTAATTTGCAACTTGGACTAAACTTGCAACGTTGAGACACAATATTCAGTTAAAATAAGGGAATTTATGGTAGTCTTGGTGCCCTGTGTTCCTCTGTTAATTCGTGTGATCTTTATTCAGTTAGTGAACAAGACAACACAAGATCTTGTGAAAATCAGAAAGAAAAGTCAACGACGAAAATCAAAACCTGGAAAATATGAGAAAAAAGAAGAAGAGGTGTGTACAGCATGCGATGACCAACATAGGCGTCAATTCTGCGGAGTACGCCAATATATCAAATCCTTGAAATAAATTAGGGTTAGGGTTAGGGTTGGGGTTAACATTGAAATAAATTAGGGTTAGGGCTAGTTTTGGGGTTAGGGGAAGGGTTAGGGTTAGGTTCAGTGTCAGGGTTAGGTTTAGCGCTCGGTTTAGGGTTAGAGTTACGGTTACGGATTTCAAGATTTGATATATTGGCGTATTACCAAATTTTTGCAAATTTTTCCAACTTTAAAAATTAATCTTGTTAAATTTTATTACCCCGAACGGAACAGTAGGTAATGTGCCATGATTCCAGTGAGATCATTCTTGGTATCATCCTTATTTTCAGAATTACATCATTTAGGTTGTGACGTCATCAAATTGCTAAATCGTAAACCATAAAAGCTACGGACTTTTGCTTACTACCATACTGTAGACCTTCATAAAGTACGGTTTTCTTGAAAATTATATTGATTCTCCTCAGTCGTATTGAAAAGGAAAGAATACACAACTTATTTTAGCAAGCTCACATCTGGATATCGCAACCTCTTGAAAGGACAGGGCTTGGAACAGCATCAAATCTTTCAGAAATGTCCCAACGGTAGAACTATAGCAAAATGGCTCAAGTTTTTCAAGCCATCCAATCAAAAGAAAGATGCAATATCCATCTAAATTATCATTTTTAAATGTTTGACGCCTTTGCTGCTTGGGACAATGTTTTGACTTCTTGCGGCCACGAGCTCCTAGTTAAGAGCGAGTTTTTACAGCATGGGTTTCATATCTTTAAAAAAAATTAAAGGTCGGTGTAAAATTCAGTGACCTATTTCTTTGAATTGAATGGCTTGAAAGAAACTTTAGCTACTTTGCAATAATTTTACCGTTGGACTTTTCGGAAATCTTGAATATTTTTCGAAATTACAGCGTATTTTATATTTTAACTTTTTTGAGGATGTGATGTCATCAAATTTCTAAATCCTAAACCAGAAGAGTGAAAGACTTCTGCTTGATACCATATTGTAGACCTTGATAAACTATGATTTTCTTGAAAATTATTCCTTGATTCCAAAAAAAGTTTAGAAATTACGATATTTTTAAGTTTAAGATTTCTGAAAAGTCCAACTGCAGAACTATAGCAAAGTTGCTAAAATTCCTTTCAACACATCCAATCAAAAGAAACAGGCCATAGAATTTTACACTGACCTTTTTAAAGTTTTGGAACCTATGCTAGTTTTTAAGAGTTAACGCCTAGTGGAAAGTGAGTTTGTGTCATCTATTCTATTCTCTTTTAACCAGATGTTGGAAGGACTGGAAAGTTCAGAAAAAAAGTTACGGACTCTACGGGAGCAAGGACTAAGAAGGGTAAGGAATTTCACTGTTTTGAAAAGGCTTCGCAATCTTTTGGTAGCATTCGTCCCCCAATGAACAGTTACTTCTCTTCTGCAAATACAGGAGTAAAATTTGAAAATTGAAATTTTTTTAATTTGGATGAAAATTTCCACTTTTATGACTTGATTATTATAGTTCCTTGATTTGTTTATTTTTTTTTTTTTGTGGAAGAATTTCAATGTTGTAATGTAGTTTCCATGAATTACAATAAGATACGTTTCATGACAAGTTAAACAACATTTGGCAAAGAAAAGAGCCTTATTGGTTCATAAACCTAGGATTACAGCGAATATTACTCAAGAACAAGGATTCCACGACAACTTTGCCACATTAGCTTTGAATTTAGCTTTTGAATTTAGCTTTTGAACATTTCTTAGTGCTTCTCAAGCATAGAGTTTCTGAATTTTTTGGCCATCCTATTGCTAGTTTCTTATAAACCAGTTTCTTATGAAAATACGCAGGGCCGTAAATTCCTATGAGGCAACTGAGGCAAATTCTTCGAATAACATTCCCAAATTTTAATCCCCCAGCTGCTTATTATTATGTGTTTTGCTTCGGTAAGAATTCAGACTAATTTATGGTCCTGACACTTGCAAGTTTTGAGATAGAGTTCGGTTTCTTCAGGTGCAGAACAAGGAATTTTGTGAGGAAAATCCAAATTCAGTTACGACTTATGACATGAAATTCGTGCTCCTAATGAAATTTATGTGCTGCTCTTTATCTTTTAATGTCTATTTTATAGGCTCTGATTGGCGAGAGAAGAATCTACTGCTTTGTGGCTGACAGAATATGCACATTCGGAAGAGGGCTGGCTGTAAATAGCAACAGGGTATGCACTTGTTAAAGACTCATTGCTAACCATGATCCTTTGCGCACCGAATAAAAAGCAAAACAAATAAAACTTAGGCCACAAACGACTTTCTTATCTTATAAAAGTCGAATTTGGGCCCACAAAGGATCATGGTTAGCAATGGGTCTTTAATATTTCTTTGGAAAAGCGAGGCCCTAGCAGATCTTGTTGATGTTACCACAAAATCTACGAGGCAAATGTTTGTTGTTGGAATAGGTGGTTATGTACTTCATCGACTTCCATCATAAAGTTATTTCGCTTTGAAATATACCGGGTGAGTCAAAAATGATTACGACTCGACGTTTGAAAAATCATCAAAATTCAAAAATTCAATCAACGTTAAATTTTTTTTTAGGTTTTACATCTAAGATCCGATTTAATTTAGGGACATTGGTTATATTATCAACGGCTGTCAATTAGCGATATTCTGAATTCTTTGGGCTATCTGGGTTTGAAAGATGCTACGAAATTTCATGAATTTAAAGCAGATCTATCTATTTGTCTATTCGAGTTCTTTAACATAATTAATGATGCCAGAAATTAATCTTGTGATCATATAGAAATGGAAAGTTAACATGAAATCGTAAAATTAGGGATTTTGAACTAGATTTATGATAGCCTGCGTCACAGACCATAACCAGAGGGAGTTATGGTCTGTGTGATGGACTCACTTTTGGTGTCCCAACGACTTCAGTATAAAAAAATTAAACAAACAAAGAGCTAGACAAGCCAATATCATTATTTGAATAACAATGGAATAACAGAGCAGGTACTTTGCTGTTATTGTACTTTGAAACTTTTCGATATCTTGATTGTTGTCAAAATCACAACGTTTTTATTTTTATTGTAGGAGCTCATGAGAAGTTTTGAAAAAAATTCAAGTAATTGTAAATCATAAATTAATAAAGGAAAAACGGTACAATCTTCAAGGGAACCATAGTTTACGAAGGTCACAACCTCAAAACTGGTTGAAACTTGAAACATAGAAAAACGCTCGCTGTAATTCTGACAATAATCAAGATATCAAAAAGTTCCAAAGTGCAGTTATAGCAAAGTACCTGAAACTCCTTTTACGCGATTAAATCAACCGGAAGATGCATTAATCATTCGTACTATCTTTGTTAAAGATTGCTGTGATTTAAAGACCCATTGCTAACCATGATCCTTTGTGCGCCGAATGAGCAGCAAGACAAAGAGAATCTAGGCCAAAAACAACTTTTAGATAATACGAAAGTCGACTTTGGCGCAACGAAGGATCATGGTTGGCGATGGGTCTTTAAGGAGGGCTAAGAACCACCTGAAACAGGGTTACTAAAGTTTTAGACCTCATTTTTTTGTTTTTCTTACAGATTGCATCAATGCTAAACCAGAGAATGGCAGATTGGGATCTCGTAGTCAGTCATCCCAGTGAACTACCGTCAGAAAGTGAACAGGTTATAACGGTAAGTATCCTGTACAGCATAGTCGTCGAATCTTTGCAAAACTTCAAAATTAATCGTGTAAGATGTTATTGCCACATTCTTTCAAATGAATTGCTCGGAGGAAACTTTAGGTAATTTGCCATANCAAGGGAACCATAGTTTACGAAGGTCACAACCTCAAAACTGGTTGAAACTTGAAACATAGAAAAACGCTCGCTGTAATTCTGACAATAATCAAGATATCAAAAAGTTCCAAAGTGCAGTTATAGCAAAGTACCTGAAACTCCTTTTACGCCATTAAATCAACCGGAAGATGCATTAATCATTCGTACAATCTTTTTTAAAGATTGTTGTGATTTAAAGACCCATTGGTAGCCATGATCCTTTGCGCGCCTTATGAAAAGCAAGACAAAGAGAATCTAGGCCAAAAACAACTTTTAGATAATACGAAAGTCGACTTTGGCGCAACGAAGGATCATGGTTTGCGATGGGTCTTTAAGGAGGGCTAAGAACCACCTGAAACAGGGTTACTAAAGTTTTAGACCTCATTTTTTTGTTTTTCTTACAGATTGCATCAATGCTAAACCAGAGAATGGCAGATTGGGATCTCGTAGTCAGTCATCCCAGTGAACTACCGTCAGAAAGTGAACAGGTTATAACGGTAAGTATCCTGTACAGCATAGTCGTCGAATCTTTGCAAAACTTCAAAATTAATCGTGTAAGATGTTATTGCCACATTCTTTCAAATGAATTGCTCGGAGGAAACTTTAGGTAATTTGCCATAGTTCCAGAGAGGGCATTTTTGATATCTTCATTATTTTTGGAATTTGAGTGTTTTTCATATTTCTTCTAATTTTGAAGTTGTGACATCATCAAATTTCTAAATTGTAAACCATAAAAACTACAGAATTTTGCTTGCTACCATCTTGTAGACCTTCAAAAACTGAGTATTTCTTGTGTTGATCATGTTGATTTTCCTCAATTAGTTTAGAATTTATGGTGCTTTTAATGTTTGTCAGAGCTTTAGATACTGCTTCTCGTGCATCTATTCATGAAAAATAAGAGCTGTAATTCCAAAAATAGTGATAGTATCAAAAATGCTCTCTCTGGAATTATGGCAAATTACCTAAAGTTTCCTCCGAGCATTTCGTTTGAAAGAATGGGGCAATAGCATTTTACAGGATTGATTTTAAAGTTTTGCAAAGATTCAACGCCTATGTTATCCTGTACCAACATCTTCTGAAAATGTCCACTATCAAATATCTTATTTGCCAATATTATTGTCTTGATATCCAGGGAGCAGCAGCCTTTCAACTGGGATTTTTTTTACTCACACGGTATTATGTATCTTTCCCAGAATCCATCTTCATATAACACAGCCACAATGCGAAGGAAAGATATCAAACAAAGTCCTGCTGGTCAGAATAAATATTACACAATGGATGCAAGAGTCACAACCTCATCTTCACGACCATCTGTGATTGGAAAGGAGGCTATTGATGATATGCACTCAGAGGAGATGTCTCCGCAAATAGATGATGACGGTAAAGTAAACAATAACTTTTTAAGCGAGGAAGATATTGAGGGCAGAGACGAGAAACAAACAGGAGAGTCAAATGCAGGGAATTCAACTCCATTGCGGAGTGACAAGTTGGTTAACGGTGGGATGAGAATGACCATGTTGGCGAGAAGTGTCAATCAAAAAGTTAAGCCGATTGGAAAAGAGTCCAAGTGAGTATTCATCTATCAAGCAAGTAACAAGTGCAGACTTTCTAACAATATCAGCCATTGCTTTTGATGTACAGGGTGATTAAACAAAATGACCTCCTGTTTGAGAAATCATCGCTGCAAATATACTTGTGCTGCAATCATCAAAATTGATTTTTTTCAATAGCTAAAATATTGAAGAATTTTTTGTATTTTTTTGATAAATTTCCAAGGCAACAGTTTCTCCGTAAATTCGAAAGTTTTAAACCCAAGATTGACCACAGTAATGATGATAGTCCTTCAAAACCGCAACTAAGAAATATAATACTATAGTAGATAGTCTACCGAAAGATGGATGTCATATTCCAAATCAGGAGAAATTGGTTTATTAGATGACATAAAATTAAAAGTTTTTTTTTTTTTATATTCCATAAAATTTTACAAAACAAATTACCTCTACTATAAACTACAAGCTACTTTACAAACACTACGACAACGATACCCTGGGGAGCAAAAGACTATGACTACCCTGGGGCCATTACATAGAAAGTTAAGAAATACACGTAACTACTATTACTAAAAAGAAAATGATAATATACAAACGGAAAACGAAGCTACAAGTTAAGGTAGCTTTCAACCAAACAATTGCGCGTGAAGGTTTTAGAGTTTAGAACCAAACATGGCAATTTACAAATTGACTATTTGGTTGCAAGCTGCCTTATGACATCACATAATTACAAACAAGGAGGACTACTAAAACAGACATTACTAAAACAGACATATACAGAAGGGATTTGGGTGTTCTGTGTAGGAATATGAGTAGTATTCAATCAAAGCGTTCTGTTTCGAAAATGTACTTCATTGTTAAGTTTAAGATTAATTTGTTAAAAGTTGCTCAAGTTACCAGGGTTCCCAAAGGACTTGCTTTTTGTTCTCGGGCTTGAAATTTGAAGATGTCGACAAAATAATATTCCGTTTTAACAGAGTTCTTGACGAAGAAAATTGCAAAGATGGTATTGGTTTTGATGTAAAAGTCTAAAGCGTGTCAAAACTTTCAGATACCCTATCGAAAACTTTACTTTCCTTAGGTTGAAGTTGCGAGCACTTTATGATCACAAAGCCAAAGATGACTCACAACTCACATTCTCCAAGGTATTAATTTTACTTCTATTTATTTTGGCATGCATATCAATAGCCCGTGCCGATCTATGCTAGTTTTCGTTGAGCAGTTAGCAGCCAAATTTCATCTCTTGTTGTCACTCACTCTAAGTGGTCATACTGCCCATATTTTAAGGGAACATGATCTTAAATGTTGATTCTCTTTTCGTTATTGATTAAATGATCAATATTCAAACTCCGCCCTGCGTCACTTTATCGTTGCCTGTCAAAAGTTGATGATTTTGTGACACATCGTGTAGTCATTTTAAATGGTGGCCGAATTTGGCGATGTTACTGTTTACTGTGAACTATTTGAGTGTATCGTCTGATTTATTTTTATATTTGCAGCATGATATCCTGAACCCAATTAGTGTTGCAACAGCTGGTTGGCAGTATGGAGAAAATATGAGAACAGGAAGGTATGACGATAACAGTTAATTATATACACATTTTTCATTCTTTGTTTCATTTAATGATCCGCATTCTTGAAAACAGGCAATGAACCGCCTCTTGATGGGTTTATTTTAAGATCTATTTCTCTTTTCAGGTCTGGTTGGTTTCCAGCAGCCTATGTTGAAGTGTATTCAGAGTGAGTATACCTTATCATAGGAAATTAAAGCTCCTAGGAAGTAATGTATATAACATGTACACGACTTAAATTAACGCAAATGAGAGGATAAAACCCTTAAAATTAAAGGAAATTAACACGAAAAGGCATGGAAAAAGTTATTTAACGAGGAGAACAGAAAAAAGTTTGATCCAAAAAGTTTTTCTTTCATTCACAACGTCTAAAGCGTTAAACAGGAATTTCAATAACTAGAACGTAACTGAATTTGAAGACAGTCAAGGTCTCGACCTCTCTGCAACTCAAAAAGATAATATTGACAGAGACATTGAAATATTATAGAATTTTGTCAAAATGAACAAAAGTAATTAACGCGTCACTTAATTACGGGTACATAAAATCAAAGCTGAACAAAACAAACGCGACTTAAAAGCAAATTTTCAAATTCGCGTTAATTTCATTCATCGTTGATTTCTTATAATAAGGTATCTTTTTTCAAAACTCTTTGAGTTTTTTAAATTACGAATATCATATGCTAATTTATAGTATTTTGCACGTTGAATATTTGTTAGTGTAATGAGACAGGCCTCTTAGAGGAGTTTTTGTTCAGGTGCATATTTGAGGGGTGCCTCGGGTGCATATCTGAGGGAAGACTTGAGTGGCGGACAATTTGCTAAAGATTGGAGGAAAAGCTATTATTTCATTAGAAACGCCTTGTTTATCCCTATTTTTCTCAAACAAAAGATCATTCTTTTCCTAAACATTGGGGGGCGAACGCACCCTCTCGCCGCCCTCGCCCCCTGGTGTCCGCCATTGGGAATACTCTTAATCGAGAGAATGCACTGCGGTTTCAATGGAGAATGCACAATGAAAAACATGTTCTTTTGAGACTATAACCGCAAATCTTTAGAAAGCAGTCTTTCTTGACTGACGGGGTAACCGTGGTTAAAGAATTTAAAATGAATGAAATGAATGAAAGATAAGATCTGAGAAAGAAGAAAATAATACAAGCTGTGCAGTTATTCGCCTTTTCTGTTTACCATACATACACAACCGTCGGCAAAAAACCGTATCAAAAATACCATACATTTTTCGACGCCTTCAACTTTATCCCTAAAGTCCTAAAAATCTAAAATTGTAAAATTATGCACTTATGAAAATTATTCTTGAAGTAATTCACCCGGAACTTGTTCGTTAGAGTTGTAGGATCAGCCCATTGGAGGGGTGTTTATTAAAAGGGACATGTTCTAGGGGGAGTTGAAGCTCCTGAGTATCTTACAAGTCTGTTCCGAAGGTTATCTGAAACCAGCGTTAGACAGCTTCGTAATACAAACACTGACCTTTATATTCCGTTTCTAAAAACTGCAAGTGACCAAAAATGCTTCTCGTGTAGAGGAGCAAATCTGTGGAACGATCAAAATACAGCAATTAAAACAGCCAATAGTTTTACCCAGTTCAAAACGTCCCTGAAAAACGCCAGATCCTGAACATTCTCAAACTTCTCCTTTTACTTTGATACATACTTATTATACTTAGATCTTATATCAGAATATTGTAAATTCTTAGTTTTTCTTTATTTAACGGGACAGTTTGTAAAGCAATTATGTATTTTAGTTGAATACTTACCCTGTATAAGATTATAAAATGAAATAAAATGAAATGAAAGTTCTTAATCTTGAAAATGTGATTTTGTAAACTATACGTTCTTCTTTTCAGCATGGTACCAAGTCCAAAATTACCATTATTTCATGGGAATCAGAATGAAAAAGTTTCTCAAGCGCCAAAAGAAGAAAAAGTTCGACGTGTTTCGATGCCTGCGACGTCAGCACCGCCGTTTATCCCTGAACGTGATTACGACAATGATGATGTGGATTTTGGACCGACAAATGTCGTAACTGTTGGTAGTCGTAACAACAGCACAGGTTAGTGTTTAGTTTAGAGGCTGTTTGTGAAATAATTGATCAATAGTCTGTCCCACCACAGGGAAACTTATTGATTTTTATCTTCTGGACGCTGCGTATCTTCTACGGAGCTGCGGTGACGGCTCTGCAGAAGATACTCAGCGCCCAGAAGATAGAAAGCAATGAACTGAAAGCAGAAGACTGCCTGGTTTCCCTGTGGTCCGGCACTAATTGTTGTTCTTAATTACGGCCAAACTGTCAACTGGGTCTATACCGGTTGACTCTAACAAGACTTGAGTTAGCTCTTATTTTATAGCTATTTTGTACTTTTATGCCTACTGTAAATAAATTGATATAATAAACTTGCACCCTTCTATAAAATCATCAAAATTGATTATATTTCTGATCATGAAAATTTTTATGAGCCTTTGTGTCGAGGACCGAATTAATTTATACATATTGCGAAGTCTTGAAAATGGCTTTGAATTTGTGGGAATTTGTGCTTTTAGATTTTGCCTGGTTTTGAGTCATGCTCCAAAATCACAACGAATGATTATCAAATTTAGTTTTCATGTACTAACTACCATTTAAATTGGTTTTTTATGTCCACGATTAAGCTCTTATGTCGTGTAGGACTCAAACTTTCATCTGAAATCGTAAATTATAGATTTCTGGCTAGAGGTACTATTTTTGTAAAATTCTATTGCTCAAAATACGGTCTGTCCCAGAATAACAAAATAACGACTACCTATCAAATTTTTTGGTCCTTGCCACACATATGCAAAAAGAAAACTTAAAGATCAGTAACACAATCAAATTTTAGTGATTTTCCTCTAGGTGCAAATTTTTTTACTCACCCGGTGGTCTTGTTGGACAGTTTGGTGTCACCGGACCAGATTCCGCTTTTTGGCTTGCAATATGTATAGGACCTAACTGTTTCTCTATAATTTAAAAGATGAATCAGTGTCGGACGAACAACTGATCTACCATTTCGCAAACAGTCCCTTAATTATGATTTACTTCTGGGTGACCCACAAAAGGGCATTGGCCATTGAGCCTGCAGCCTCCCTAGCGCTGCTACGATTTGCCAAAACTATGGCATACTCGCGAAAATAATAGCCTAAATTCGAGAGAAAGATTCATAAATTATCGTATGAATTCGAGCAACCCTCTTAACCTTTCTCTTTTCGTACGCTTATGGTGACCAATAAGAATGAACTTGTTGAAAAATCATCGAGATTTGATTATGATACCACTGGCAAATTTTTTTAAGCTCTGTGTCAAGGGTCANTAAATTCGAGAGAAAGATTCATAAATTATCGTATGAATTCGAGCAACCCTCTTAATCTTTCTCTTTTCGTACGCTTATGGTGACCAATAAGAATGAACTTGTTGAAAAATCATCGAGATTTGATTATGATACTACTGGCAAATTTTTTAAGCTCTGTGTCAAGGGTCAAACTGATTCTATAAACATTGCGTATCGAAGCAAAGCAAAGTACCAGAAGTTCCTTTCAACTCTTCAAGACATTCAATCCAAAGAAAGACGAAATAGCCATTTACACCAGCTTTTTAAAGATTTGACGCTGAGGAGGAGTACATGTCTTTCTGTGATCTGACTTTCCCTATATTCGTACACAGGTTCAAGAACATTTCAGCATTCAGTATCAACCCCCACAATCAAAGAAGGTGAACCTCATAAAGGACTCCTGAGAACGAACAGCAACCCCCTGTCCTTAATGCCACTGGCTGATGCTATGAATAATGCTGAAAGTACGCCAACAGAGAACAAAGTTCCTCCTCCAGTTGCACCAAAAAAGACCGACTTTGTCGCAATGCCTTTTCCACCGCCACCCCCTGATTTTGGAATCGAGGATGCAGATAAATTACAAGTAGAGTAAGTACACGTTTTTCATTGCTTTTATTTTAAGTAGGCTGGAAAGTTTTCTAGCTATATTACTGCTAATTTGGGCCTACTGTGTATGCTGCATCCAGGCATGGGACCCCTAGTTTAACATCCCTTCCGTTATTCCATTAACAAGCCTGTGCTATGAATATGTTGGATTGGTTTTGAGTTCTGAAAACGGTGGACTTGGTAGACTCGGAATTTGTTTTTGATTGACTCAGAACTTCTCAGAACGGTAGGTTTGGTAGGTTTGGAAGGCTTTCTGAACCTTCTGCTCCAAAAGGCAGAAGGTTTGGCAGATTCAAAGAAAAGAGTTCGAATCGAACACAGTATTTAGTCTATCGAATCGAAGCAATCAGTTTGTATTGTACTTTTGTTCGATCGGCCGAATGCTGTGTTCCAACTCTCCAAGATCTGCTGTTTTAAAGACTTTTCTGTTTGATTGGGAAATATATTTCCGTCTCTGCAAAGTCTAATGTTTTCAGAATCTGGTAGGTTTGGAATTACTAATCAAACACGCTCTATATTAAATAACAATGTTTGTGTTGCGTGTAGTACGTCGTTAGGCATATGTAAACTGATAATTATTTAAAAATACGACAATGTACTAGAATAGTGATAATGTTTCGAGCTTAACTCTTCATCAGGTGTCGATATTAGTTAACTTATCATTGCTTTTTTCACATTTTGTAGTGCAGAAAATCCATTTGCCAGTGTCAAATTGAAGAAAACGGTAACAAACGACCGATCAATGCCTTTGCTATCGACGTCAAAATAGCTTCTCGTTAATTTACGGTAAGGACTAACATTCCTGTTTTTTTTTACCTGCTCTACTGGGTAAACCAAAAAAATACCGACTTACAACAGACGGCGAGCAATCGTAGACGTAGGCCGATTTCTAGTGCTGATAATCTAATCTTTAGTCAAAATCCCAAAATTATACTTGGCGAGTTTTTGTGGATTTTTCGGTGAGCTCCTTTCCTATTCTACAGTTGTGGGTCATTTTGCTTGGGAGCTGTTTTTGAACATTCTTCAAAGTGGACTAGAAAATCGGGCACCACAATATATAATATATGGGAGTACCCTTCTCCCCCACCCCTCCATTTTTCATTTTCATTTTCACTTTTAATTATTGATACATGGTGGCCCCATCAATCAAAGACTGCTTTACAGGGGGCCGTGTTAAAAACTTACAAAATTAAAATACTTTATCTAATAAAAACTAATTACAAAGGCTAATTCTAACTAAAGTACGTATGATAAAGCGTAGTAAAAATTTAAACTGGTGAATGGGACTTAAAGTTCCAACAGATGTTCAAACGGAAGGCTGCAAATGGCTTTTTAGATGGGTTTTAAAAGAAGTAAGCGAATTTGCTTGTTTTACGTCCAAGGGAAGCTGATTCCAAGTTTTTGCACCACGAAAAGATATCGCTTTCTATCCCTTGCAGGTTGTCATCCTTGGGATATAGAGATCAGTGGCTGCATTTCGCAAACTAATATCAATATTACGGTCAGAATTTTTTGTGAACAAATTCGAAAGATAGTTAGGTGCAAGGCCAGTTATTGCTTTATACGTCACCGTAGCTGTTTCACTTTTTATCTATCTATCTATCTATCTATTATCTATTTAGCTGTTCGTGAGAGGGCCGAAAATGAATTACTCAGCAAACTGATCTCAATACTATCGTTTTGTTTTAGCGTAAATACATGGGAAATTGCAGCAGACAAATTTCGATGATTGGGGAATTTCAAATCAGTTGAGTTGGGTAATGTAAATAGATAGATGCTCTATTTTCTATTGATTCAATCTCGATTTTGTATTTTTTGTCAATTTTGGATTTCGATGAATCTTGAANTTTTTTTTACCTGCTCTACTGGGTAAACCAAAAAAATACCGACTTACAACAGACGGCGAGCAATCGTAGGCGTAGGCCGATTTCTAGGGCTGATAATCTAATCTTTAGTCAAAATCCCAAAATTATACTTGGCGAGTTTTTCTGGATTTTTCGGTGAGCTCCTTTCCTATTCTACAGTTGTGGGTCATTTTGCTTGGGAGCTGTTTTCGAGCATTCTTTAAAGTGGACTAGAAAATCGGGCACCACAATATATAATATATGGGAGTACCCTTTTCCCCCACCCCTCCATTTTTCATTTTCAGTTTCACTTTTAATTATTTATACATGGTGGCCCCATCAATCAAAAACTGCTTTACAGAATACCATCAATCAAAGAATACTTTATCTAATAAAAACTAATTACAAATGCTAATTCTAACTAAAGTACATATGATAAAACGTAGTAAAAATTTAAACTGGTGAATGGGACTTAAAGTTCCAACAGATGTTCAAACGGAAGGCTGCAAATGGCTTTTTAGATGGGTTTTAAAAGAAGTAAGCGAATTTGCTTGTTTTACGTCCAAGGGAAGCTGATTCCAAGTTTTTGCACCACGAAAAGATATCGCTTTCTGTCCCTTGCAGGTTGTCATCCTTGGGATATAGAGATCAGTGGCTGCATTTCGCAAACTAATATCAATATTACGGTCAGAATTTTTTGTGAACAAATTAGAAAGATAGTTAGGTGCAAGGCCAGTTATTGCTTTATACGTCACCGTAGCTGTTTCACTTTTTATCCCCGGTTCGTGAGAGGGCCGAAAATGAATTACTCAGCAAACTGATCTCAATACTATCGTTTTGTTTTAGCGTAAATACATGGGAAATTGCAGCAGACAAATTTCGATGATTGGGGAATTTCAAATCAGTTGAGTTGGGTAATGTAAATAGATAGATGCTCTATTTTCTATTGATTCAATCTCGATTTTGTATTTTTTTTCAATTTTGGATTTCGATGAATCTTGAAAACGTTTCTTGTTGTTGCAGCCTGTTAACCAGACTCAAATTCAAGAACATATATGAGCAAAATTTTGGTTAAACAGTTTCTTCTTGTGATCTGTTCGCAAATGTAATGACATTACATTGAATGCACACTAGAAGCGGGTTTATTGTCGCTGCCCAAGTAAGGCTAGACTTGCTCCAAGTCTATTTCTTTTCTTCGAATTTATAGAGGAATGCGAAAAATTTGTAGGGAAATGCGAAGGAGAAAAACTGGGAAATGAGGCGGGACGGGGATAAGGGAAGGAAAGAAGGGGAAGCAAATCTAAAGTAAGGCCTAAGGCTCTTGCATCATGAAATGCGAGCTTAGCTGAGCTTGGAAAAGAAACTAATTTTAGCAAAGCACATCCTCTCAAAATTAGGAGAAAATATGGCAATTTTATTTGAGTCTGCTTAACAAGCATTGTTAGTGTTATTGTGTGTTCATAATATTTGTGGTTGACATAAATCTTTGTGTTACTGTTGAGTTCAAAATGTTCTAAAAATTTATCCAGAAAAATGTCAGCTGGTTGAGAAGTAATAAATTATCCAATATTGCCCACTTTATTGACATACCGAGTGATCCAGCGTATTGCATGTCTGTTTGGAAAATCATTAAATTTTATTTTGCGACAGATCATATGATTTTGTAGGGCAACTTTATAGCTTGGTGTCTTTATGAACAGAGAAGAAAAATTTAAACTTGCTTGGTTGTGGATACTAAATTGCAAACTTTTCAAATCATAACTGGATGATCAAATTTGGATGATTTTTCAACGAGCGATAATTTCTTTTGGGTCACCCTGTAAGAGGCAAAATATATTTGAAGTCTATCAAATGTTATGCATTTCTCAGGAGAACAAAGTATTTTATACTGTATAAAGAAATAGTGATATGATTACGTAACTAATTCTAATAGTAAAATTAATGCACAGATTAAAACAAGAACGATTAGTACAGACATTCGTTTATTCATACATTAAATAGACGATTACGGAAAAGATGGCGTCGGGGGGCATTTGACCAAGATGCATTGCGTTTGATGATCGAATCTCTGTAGAATCACTGTTGATTCCATTATAGAACGCAATGCATCTTGGTCAAATGCCCCCGACGCCATCTTTTCCGTAATCGTCTATTGATATTAAAAGAGAATTCAAAAATATACTGCCAAAAGTATCGGGTGAATCAAAAAGATGTGTAGATGTTTGAAAGGCTGTAGCTCTTAAACCATGAATCAGATTGCTATAAACTGATAATTCCTGTGTAACTAACACATCACCTTAGAGCAGAAAATTTAGTTTGTCAAAATCGGTCGTATCGTTCTCAAATTGCAAGAAATTTATAATAATTCATCTTTTCAAAATCCTTCAAAACAGGCCTAAAATCCTCGATCAAATTTGTTAGCAATCCAGCCTCATGAAACTAAAAAATTGACAAAAAAGGCTGAATGACAGTCTCAAATAGATACGATTATGCAGCAGCCTCTTTATATACTTATTAAACGTTGAGCGGCAAGATAGACAGATAGAATTTGATTTTGATAGCTGCGGGGCTAAATTATTAGCAAATTTGATCAAGGATTTTAGGCCTGTTTTGATAGCCTGCGTGCAGCCTCGACACTCCTCAGCCAAAGTATATACTTTGGCTTAGAAGTGTTGAGGCTGCACGCAGGCTATGTTTTGAAGGATTTTGAGATGAAGTATTTTTATAACATCGCTTGCAATATGAGAACGATACGACTGAATTTGACGAACTACATTTCGTACCTAATTTGATATCTTAGCTACACCGGTACACCGGTATGATTAGTTAATAGGAATCTAAAAAATGGTTTGAGAGCCAAAGGCTTCAAACCTCTATAGATTTTTTACTCACCCGGTAAATTTCGTAGCATTTTGTGCAACTTGATTTATTTGAATTTGCGACTTGACTAATCGACCGTACAAATCCTTTTGTTTCGAGTCAGTAATCGCTTTGTACTGATTTATCAGTCAAAGTAACGGATGCTACTGCTACAAAACCTACTCTTCTTGTGAGGATCAAAATATTCCTAAGTCGCCAGTATATTTTTGAATTCCCTCTAACTAATTTTGTATACTACATAGAATTAAATCTTGATTTATCGTGAAAGTTTTATTTGATACCGAGCAAGAAAAAAGTTCCCACTTCTCTAAATTCATAACACCAAGGGTACCGGATGGACAGCCGATAGATTGAAGTATTTTTGCAATTTTTCTCGCGTTTTTATGGGCACTGAAAATATAGCTAAATTCGACTGCACGAAACTTTCTTGGTTAGGAAATGCCTGAAAAAGGGCCTAAAGCACTTATCAAGTATTTTAGGCCCTTTTTCAGGCATTTCACAACCTAGAAATGTTCGTAATCTCGGATTTACCTATATTCTCGGTGCTCATAAAAACGCATGAAAAATCACAAAAATACTTCGGCATTTTTTGTTTTTAAGTAGAATTCGATTCATTCAATCCATCCAGCACTCTTGGTGCTATGAATTTTCAAAAGTTGGAACATTTTTCTTACTCACCCGGTACATCTAGTGACAGAGCCGTAGAGGGAGTTTGGGGCCGAGTGAAAGTTCCAAATATAGGGTAAGGTGGTAAAGATTCTGATTTTCAGTAACTCCTTTCCCAGCGTACCTTCATTATTTTGGAGGATGTTCAAGGTTGGTAGGATTTGAGTCTTTGGGGCAGCTCGCGCGGTCCTCTCTCTCGACTAGCTCGCTTAATGTTGTGTTATTTAATTTATTGATTGTGGGAGAAATTCCTGTGCTTAAGTTAAGAGTTTAGGTAAAACCAATACGTGGACGCATCGTAGATATTTGTTGGAAGGTATCAACAGAAGCAAGAACAAATCAAAGGAACAGTTTCATTGAAGGCGGATTTCTATTCGAAATAATTCTACGCGTATCGACATGAATCGTACCATAGAGCTATGGAGAGACAATAAAAAGAAATGAAAAATTATCAACTGCGCATGCTCCATGGTACGATTTGTGTCTATACGCGTGGAATTTTTTAAGAAGAAACCCGCCTTAAAGATATTTAATGAACATACCCTTACGCCCGACTTTTCATCAATAATTTGTCGAAAAATCTAAACTTTTTCCTTATAAGGACATGTCCTTATATGTACGGTCGGGGGGGTAATAGGGTTCAATTTGACGAACCTCTCAGTAAAGATTGTTTTGCTTGGCAAAGACGGCTGAAGCGGTTAGATGTTGTAAAATCTTTGATTGATTTGGGAAAACAGATTTTATTAAACCAATGCATAAATTTAAGCCTGGTTTCCATGTTGACGGAATTTTATTGCCTGTGACCCAAGGCTCCAAAGTGGTGTTTGGAAAATATCTGTTCCCTGCTGCAGGCAGTCCCCCTGTTCTCCTTGATCTTGTCTCGCCAATGCCACCGTAACCTTACGCCAGTTAGATATATTTCCTGAATTCCTTGTTGGCCTGTGCTCTTGCTTGAATGATACGCTTCGGTCAGCGGAGACTCGTAATATTACTCTGAAAAAGCTGACCGTGTTTAGGCCCTCGCCACAAGAACTTGTGGCGGCAATCAGCTCGCAAGTTTCGACGAATTCCATTGTGATGCAAGCTTCAGTCGACAGTAGTGTGAACTCTCTACAATACTTTATTAACTGTGTGTCGAATGGGATTTTGCTGCATTTCGTTTCTGGGAGGTGATAGCTGAGAATGGGCCTAAGCAGGGCCGTCTTTATACTGTTTAGTTGTGAGTCTCTGCTGAGCAAGGACTGCCGCAAGGATACAAGGGACTTAGGTAATCAGTCTACACGCCAGTTACGACTACATGGAAACCAGAGTTTAGAAGGACTGAATTATGATTAGATATATTACACTAATTCATACAACTGATCTAGTAGATTTTCTAAAAATAACATTGGAAATTATTTTTAAAGAGTGCAGATATTTAAACTTGGAATTTTCTGTTGCTGCCTGTTGTTTTGCTTTTGCAATCATTTTACGGAGGGGCGTAGGAGATTTTCCGCAGTATCTGTCATCTTTTGGTGATCTCAAAGGCCAGTTAGTTCCAGGTAGTGAAATTTTCCAAGCGGGCGAGAATTTTATTGTTTACAAGAGAATATGTCACTTTGAGGGTGAACAGAAATTTCATTAAACTGAACATTTTCGGAGATTGTGGCAATAGACGATTACAGAAAATATGGCGTCGGGGAGCATTTGACCAAGATGCATTGCGTTTAGTGATTTAATTTCTATAGAATCACTGTTTATTCCATTATAGAATGCAATTCATCTTGGTCAAATGCCCTCTGACGCCGTCTTTTCAGTAATTGTCTATTATATAAAATTCCGCCCGCTCGGAAAATGCCACCTGCTCGGAAAACATCGATTATTACTGAAAACTAACGTTAAGGGAAGAAATATCCCACTTTCAAAATATCGGCAAAAGCCGCCTTCATGTATCACACTCTCACACCAAAGAATTTGGACCTGCAGACCAGTTTTGCTTGGCCCAGTTTCATGTGGAACCGTTTCCATATAGGCCTGGATAGCCCTCGCGTTTGCACCTGATTTACTAGAACTGTTAAAAAAAGAAAATCTAGATCAAACCTGTCTCGGTTTGGCTGGCGTTAGTCTCGTTTTGGTGAGCGATAACTGGGACTCACGACTCTCTGTGATCAATCTAGATCAAACCTAAGCTCAAAATCTTACTCACGTTGTAACGATAATGGTGTGTATTCAAGGCCGTACATAGCGGGGGGGCAGGGGGGGCAGTTGCCCCCCAGAAATTTTCAAAGTAAAGTTTTTTGTTATTGTAAAATATTCATCACACTCGACTTCTGTAGTGATGGGGATATTCAACATTTCCAACAACGTATAAATGCCGGAAATATCACTTAATCAGATAAAATGCACTTCCCAATGGGCAAAGTCAGATTCAGTCGACGTTGATTTCTGGTTGATAAAAGGTTCCAACGTTATGATATAATGTCGAAGAACGTTCATCTAATGTTTGTATTTCAACGTTGATAAAAATTTTATTTTCGACGTTTCAGCAACGTTGGCGCAACATTGACAGTCTTCTTTCACAACGTTTTTTCAACATTTTATCAACGTTGTTTGCCCACTGGGTTATAAATGGGACTGATCGCAGTCGCAGCCTAAAACCTGGTAGCAAGTAATCATCATCATCATACAGACTTGCTACACTATATACAGGAGCGTCGTCTACTGTCTACTGAACTAAAAACAAACTATTTATTTAACAAAACATGAATACAGAAAGAATTACCTCAAAAACTACAACTAGAACTATAATTAAGAACAACTAACAAGAAAACTAAAGCTATACGGTGGCTACTAATTACGGTGAGATTCTATGGCTTTACCGCAGGGATATTAGGGCGTAGTTTGAAGGCATCTCTTACATATTTTGCGACCTCTATTACTAGTTTCTGGTCTTCGCTAGACAGCAAGTAAATGAACTTTTGTCGATTGTCGAAACAGTGAAAGGTTCGTATTTCTTTTTCAAACACGAGGAAGAGTTTAGCTCGCAGTGGTTGATACACTGGACATTCCAGAAGGAAATGTTCTTCGTTTTCAACTTTGTTTAGGGAACACAGGCGGCATAATCGCTGCTCTGCTGGGATGTTTTCTCTTCGGCCCGTTTCAATTCGTAAATTGTGATCACTGCAACGTAATTTTGCCATGTTTCGGCGAAGATCCTTATCCTGCAATAAGCAATAAGGTTCTTTTTGCAAATGGGATTTGAAAAGGCGATACGTCCGCAGCTTATTCAAACCTTTTTTGGACTGTCCTGTCGTTTTACTAATGGCTTCTAGCCAATATGTGTGATACTTTTGTTGCAGTTTCTTTTCCACGAGTTTTTGAAAAGAACTTGTTCTCATATTTCTTAATTTTTCCAAGTCAAAGTGAAGTCCTAAAGCTAGGAATAGTTGCTGTACAGAAGCCACCCAACTAAAGTGACCATTTTTTCTCAACAAGTTGCTTTCATTAAAAGCTTGTTTAACAAGGCTGTTTTCA
>REGM01000156.1:407587-424138 GCA_004194415.1 Aurelia aurita | reverse complement strand
TTAAAGGTAATGTGTCCATACAGGTAGGCCTCCTAGAGGAAGGCATGTGATCAACTAAAATTTCTTTTCAATCACGCATGAAAGGTTGCTTTGCGACTGCTATTGAAATCTGGCAAACAAACATTCCACAAAACAGGGGACGGATTAAGAAGGCTTTATTCTTACTGCCTGTGACGTTTCTTCATCATGTGATCACAAAAGGTTGCTTGCAGCGATTTTCTCTATTCATGTGATCAGCTTGAATATCAACCAATCATTTGCCGATAATTTGATGGATGTTGACAGGTTGGGGATACGCTGGCCTCATATATGGACACATTACCTTTAACTGAAGGTTAAGCAAAAACGTGACATAAAGCACCAAAAACCTTTGATCCAGCTCTCATGCCCCTGCTTCTGCTTCTCGCAAGGACAAAAACCTCGTACTGTGTTTGATATTTCTTCCTTGTTTGATCAATTCTGCCATGGCGATCATTGCAAAAGAAAAGAATTCTACATCCTTTGAACAGTTGACTTGCATACCATTAAAATTACTCTTATTGTTATACTTAAGTCAAATTTCTAAAGTGTTTTGAAAATGCTATTTAATGGACCTCAGATTTTCCAAATTCTTTATAACGAAGCAGCATGGAGTACATTTTCATTGCGATCCGATCGTTCAGCCATTTGTGTTCACTTTTTGGGAAAATGCTTCAAGGCTCGATCGTCGATGTTGTTCTTTGGACTTAAGATGCTTCCTTGTAGAGATAGAAGTTCTTTTCGGTAAGTAAATTTGAAACTATGACGATTGACGATGATACTCAAAAGCATACAACAGGCAAGTTACTGGCAAGTTTCCCGTGACGGGAATCTTTAGGCCCATTATGGAGGGGTTATGAATGAAATACCCGTACAGTCTTTTGTTTACTCGTAGTTCATAAGTGCTAAAAGTTTCGTCAGAGTTTCTTCGAAATAGCACAGGCGCCAAATCTTTGTAGAAGACTGCACAAAAAGAAATGATACATCTTTCATTTGATTTAATGGCCTCAAAGGAAGCTCAAAGGAACTTCAGGTACTTTGCTATACTGTAGTTCTATTTGTGCGATTATTGATATCTTGATTATTTTCAGACTTAAAGTGATTGAACGGAACAATGAACGGAGCTAAATGGAGGTAATCTATAAATAGGACAAAGAGAAGTCCTACGCACGCTATTGTTCCTCTGGCTAAGCAATTGCTACGCACCTGTCGATATCATCAAATACAATAGGCTAATAATAGAAGACCCAGACCCCTTCCACGCGGGGCTTTATCTCCGTTGATTCTCTTTAAATTCTACATTTCAACCAGTTTTGAGGTTGTGACGTCATCAAATTTGCTAAATTGTAAACCAGAAAAGCTATTCAGATTTCTGCTTACCATGATAACCTTCATAACTATGGTTTCTTGAAGATTGTAGCGTTCTTCCTCTATTAATTTAGGATTTACCATGATATTAATTCTGCTTTCAAAACTTATAATATATGATTCAATAAAAAGAAAAACCCTGTAACTCTTCTAGCTCTCTCACCCAAAATTTCAAAATGCAAGAGTTCCATCTACGGAACAAAAATGACCCAGAAAGTTTTGTCACAAATGTTAAATGTTAAGCTTCAGATTACCTATCACAGCTATTTAACATTCTTTGCGTAGTTTTATGTTTACATTTTTGATGGCTCTCGAAAGAAATCTATTAACTGAGCAAATGTTTAAATAACTTATTTCAGGTGGAGCTGGAAGCTGGTTCGAGTTTCAAGCACTGCATGAAGGTCTGTCGACCATTCTGGCTTGAAGATTCCTTGGCTTGAGACCGACATCAATATAAACATTGACGAAGTTGGCTTGGCAAAGAAGCAAACTTTCTTGAGTTTGAATTTGAGTTGTTGAAGGTATTTATATTGACTTATGTTAGTTTTTCGTTGATTCACAGTCGCCCCAAAGTCACATCTCCGAACAGTTTGAAACCAGTTTAAAAAGCTTGTACTTATTCACTGAATGAAAGTTCGTTATCACCTTGATAAAACAAATGTTATCCAATGAAATTTTGACCGTGGTTAAAGGGTCCTTTGGGCTTTGCAACCGGCATACCGGCATCTCTTTGTTGTCGGCCATTTTGGTGCACCATTAAAATGGTGACAAGGGCGACAACCAAGAGACCAACTTACCACATGGACAGGGCAAATGAATCCAGGTCAAAGAAATAATTTCGAATTCCGCTTGCTATTCGCAAAGGAAAGATGTTGATGCCCACATTGAAAAATTTATCCCCATACGCTCTCTAATTTCTTCGCTCTTCCTGGAATATATCTGTAGCTACATGTCCATTTTACTAACATATGACTAGATTGACTACCCCTTGTTAGGCCCAGTTTCAGCACGACACATAAAGGAGCGAAACTACAGCGATTGTAATAAGTCTAATGTATGACCATTCTGCGTCTGATGGCTGATGGGCTGATCTCGTCTCTGTGCGTGATTGCAAGCACTATTTCCCGCTTCTCATGCAACAACGGCAACTGTGTATAGACATTTTAAAACACACCGTTTTGTCGTTATAAGGTGAGTAAGAGGCCCTTTACATGAGAAGTTTCAGCCCGTGCTAAGTTTCGACTGGGTTGACGGTGTAAGCTTTCATCGCGTTTACATGAAGGAGGACGAGTTGAAACTCAACATGGGCTGAACTCAACTCGCCTACTCAGCACGGGTTGAGATTACTGAAAGTATCCATGAAAATGTGCAACCTTTTTTCGAAGTCGAGGGAGAATGTGCTTCTCGTCCCACTAGTTCCTATTCACTACAAATTTTCGAAATGGTTTATATTTCCGCAAACGAAAGTTCACCTGTGTCATTTTTTATGCGTTTGATGAATTTCGTGCCTCTAAAATTTCAAATATCAGTCTTCTTCCGGACTTTCTTTCCATCTAAAATTTGCAACTTTCATCCATAGACAACAATGGCTGCTGTTCAAGATGACTTGCTCGATGTTTTGGTCATTGGAGGAGGTTGGTCGGGGATGCTCGCTTGTAAATACGCCATGGAGCAAAATCTAAGCGTTCGTGTCCTCGAAAAACGAGACAACATAGGCGGAGTGTGGTATTACACAGATGATTCGAAAATAACGACAGTTATGCGAGCAACACGAACGTCATCATCATCATCGACGACAGAAATGAGTGATTTTCCAATGCCGAAAAATATTGGGGAATTCCCCAAACATGATGATGTCTATGAGTATTTGAAGGATTATTACGATAATTTCAAGCTTGAAAAACATTTCAAATTTAATTGCACCGTCAGGCAAGTCAAGAAGTGTGAAGAGATTTGGAATGTTGAGACGGAAGGTGGAGGCATTTATCGATCGAAGAACCTTGCAGTTTGTACAGGTGCGATATACACATACACATACAGTAAAAACCCGCATATTCAAAAANGGGCGGGCAAGTACTGTAAAAATTTTGACCCCATGTTTGTCCAAAGGTATTGTGAAAAAAGACCGGTTTGTTTTATCACAGAGTACGATGTTGCTGCCCAAAACAACCAGTTTTGGGACAAAGGTGAAATTAGAAAAATCTGATCTTCTGTTCCACAACAATGCATTCCACTGCTGTCGTACCTGACCAAAATTCGAAAATTTAGCCTTCACTGGTTCTACCTTTGTCCAGCAAAGTAACACAAAAAAGACCAGAAAATCAAATTTATGCAAGGCGGTCCTACCTTTGTCCGGCAAATTTCGGCCAAAAGGACCAGCATTTCCACCAAGACTACCAGTTTTGGGACACTTCTGCTTTAACAGATATAACTACAACCTGCTTTCGGATGTCTGGTTAGGCTTTTTGCCTAAAACAACCGGTTTTTGGGACAAACATCGTCACTGATTACTTAATTCAAACTTTTCTGCCAAATTGAAGAAAATGACAAAGGAGAAATTTATCATAAAAAAGACCGGTTTTTGGGACAGAGGTGATGCAAGTTTTTTTAACAAACTACCGGCTTTCGGACAGAGGAAAGACATTCTCCCCAGTGTGACATGCCCGCCCTTGGAAATTTCAGTCCGTGCTGAGTTTCGACAAGGGTGGGCATATTGCAGCGAGGACTGGTCCCATGTATGTCCACACAACCAGTTTATTTCTCCCATACTATGTTAATGTCTGTCCCTAAAATCAGATTTATTTTGAACTCTTTTCAACAATATCATTTTGCAACTAACTTGGACTGTTCATGTTCTTGGATATTGGTCAATATTTGTCCTCAAATTGGGTTTTATCGGAGTATTACAAAAATGTAAGTCCCCAAAACCAGTCTTTTTAAGAGCGCAATTGGTACTGGTACGCTGAAAAATGGGCTGGTGAAATCTTTTTTCCAAGACATACATAGGACCACCAAAAACACAGCACATGCCCACCCTTGGTTTCGACTCATTTGACGGTGTAAGCCTTCATCGCGTTAACATGAAGGAGGGCGAGTTGAAACTCAACATGGGCTGAACTCAACTCGCCTACTCAGCCCGTGCTGAAATTTCAGCACGGGTTGAGATTACCAAGATTACTGAAAGTATCCATGAAAATGTGCAACCTTTTTTCGAGGTCGAGGGAGAATGTGCTTCTCGTCCCACTAGTTCCTATTCACTACAAATTTTCGAAATGGCTAATATTTCCGCAAACGAAAGTTCACCTGTGTCATTTTTTATGCGTTTGATGAATTTCGTGCCTCTAAAATTTCAAATATGAGTCTTTTTCCTGACTTTCCTTCCATCTAAAATTTGCAACTTTCATCCATAGACNGAAACTCAACATGGGCTGAACTCAACTCGCCTACTCAGCCCGTGCTGAAATTTCAGCACGGGTTGAGATTACCAAGATTACTGAAAGTATCCATGAAAATGTGCAACCTTTTTTCGAGGTCGAGGGAGAATGTGCTTCTCGTCCCACTAGTTCCTATTCACTACAAATTTTCGAAATGGCTAATATTTCCGCAAACGAAAGTTCACCTGTGTCATTTTTTATGCGTTTGATGAATTTCGTGCCTCTAAAATTTCAAATATGAGTCTTTTTCCTGACTTTCCTTCCATCTAAAATTTGCAACTTTCATCCATAGACAACAATGGCTGCAGTTCAAGATGACTTGCTCGATGTTTTGGTCATTGGAGGAGGTTGGTCGGGGATGCTCGCTTGTAAATACGCCATGGAGCAAAATCTAAGCGTTCGTGTCCTCGAAAAACGAGACAACATAGGCGGAGTGTGGTATTACACAGATGATTCGAAAATAACGACAGTTATGCGAGCAACACGAACGTCATCATCATCATCGACGACAGAAATGAGTGATTTTCCAATGCAGAAAAATATTGGGGAATTCCCCAAACATGATGATGTCTATGAGTATTTGAAGGATTATTACGATAATTTCAAGCTTGAAAAACATTTCAAATTTAATTGCACCGTCAGGCAAGTCAAGAAGTGTGAAGAGATTTGGAATGTTGAGACGGAAGGTGGAGGCATTTATCGATCGAAGAACCTTGCAGTTTGTACAGGTGCGATATACACATACAGTAAAAACCCGCATATTCAAAAAACCCAACCTCGAACACAGGGTAACAATGTGTGCTGAAGGGAGGCCGAAGACACTAATAGCCCTGGAATCGAGGTTGCAAAGAACCTATACTTATGACCTTGAGTCCCTTGTTTCCCTGCGTTCTTTGATTTGTTGACATCACTTCGGTTTTTAGCTCTTCTACAAAAGAGTCTGGATCAAGCGATGTTTTTATGCATAGATGCATAGGGAAGGTATAGGGAAGGTTCAATTAAGTGACGCGAGAGCTTCTATCACTATTGTGCATGTTCGAAAATTCGGCTAATTTCTACAAAAATGTATAAAATATCGTTCGATCCAGACTCTTTTGTAGAATAACTAAAAGGTCTATCAGGCCTTCGCAGCGAAATCGGCAAATCAAAGAACGCAGGGAAACAAGGGACTCGAAGGTAACAACTGTGATAAGAACCATCACCTTTTGAACTTAGCCTAGCAAAGGTTGTAAATTCTGGTGTTTAAAACTTAAGAATAGTGCAATTAAGAAGGCACGTAGCATACAAACCCATATAAATGAAATGCTTTCTGCATCTAGCAATTTGAAACATCTTTCTTTCTGGTTTTAATGCAAGTTTCACAAAATTCAGAAAATTTTCCCTCTCGTCCTGTACGATTCTTCAAACTGGATACGTTTTTCTGACTCACCCGGTATGTTTATGCCTCTGATGCTGAAACAATTCTTCTTTATAGGTATCCACCAAAAACCTGATTTGTCAATGGCAAATGACATCTTGAAAGATTTCTCAGGAACAATTCATCATTCAGGTGAATTCAAGTCATTTTATGAGCCTCACAGAGGGAAGAGAATCCTCATCATTGGTGGAGGGGAGACCGCAAGTGACATCGTTGATGCATGGCATACGAATTGTGATAAAATTGTGTGGTGTATCCCACGCGGTCAGCATTTCTTCCGCAAGTTTGCAAAGCTTCTTCCGAACCGAAAGCCGCAAGCATTGGACAAAGCATCATCACGTGCTATGAAGTTGTTGTGTCCGTTTACGAAAAGCAAGCCAGGTATTTTATTTATGATTAATATATTTCATCTTAGCTTTATGCATAGGCCCGTAAATGCCCTGGCCAAACGAGCAAAAATCGTTCTGCAAACTTTCGAGATTTGCTTGCCAAGCAAAATGTGTCTGTTTTGCCACCTCGCAAAACATTGCTTGTTAAAGTTTTTTGCTTGTGACAAGTAGAACATGTTTTTGAACTTTAAAAAAATATTTCCCAGCAAATTTTACTTACTTCTGCTTATCACGCAATGTTTTGCGACGTGACAGAACGGCCCAGGGGGTCTACTTAATAGATCAAGCACCCGGGGATGTGCCTGCCGATGGGGTATCAATTTTAGTAAAAAATCCAGGACAGGATTATACCGTTTGTATCTTGATTCCAGGGCAGGTATGTCAATAAAGAAATTTTATGAAGACACTAAAAAACAACAAGGCTAGTCATGTTGCTCCATATTATTCCAGGGCAGGTATTGTGTTTTCCAGCATTTTGTTCCAAGACAGGATCTGAAATTTTTCCTATGGCAGGCCCATTCCCGTTGTTTTTCTCCAAGGTAGACCCCTCGGGCAGAACGGGAAACCTTGTTTCGCATAAGCAACTCAGCAATTATTATTATTATTATTATTATTATTATTAAATTCTTTAAAGTTGGTTTAAAAGAATAGCTCTAATATGAACTAATTAAGACCAACTATTTACACCAACAAAAAATACAATTTATAAATATAAACGTAAATACCCTATTCACAAAATCAGCCACAAGAATAAACATCGAGAGTTCGTTATTTACATATTTTACAACGGCAATTCTCTCCATTCCATTTTTTTATGCATGTCTTGAAGGAACAGACGGAGGTGGCAATTTTTGTGTCATTTGTTAGGGAATTCCATAATATGCTGCCACGAAAAGATAAACTATCGTTGCCATAAGTATTTGTCNCGTGTCAATATTCCATCCACCACAACCCTGACCTAACATCTAATGTCAGACAGAATCTAGTATAGTATCCATTAGTTTTTAATCGTTAGTAGTGTCGTTTATATGTTTTAGCATTTATCAGTATTTAATCGTTTATTAGGTGTAACATGTTTGTAGTTGTATACTTATTTGTAATCTAGTTGCATGTTTTATGTAATGGCCGGGGGGGTAGTCATAGTCTTTTGCTCTCCCTGGTATCGTCCCTGTAGTGCTGTATAGTTGTATAGTAATTAGGAGGTATAGTAGGTAGTAACATGTATTGTAAAATTTTAAATGAATATAAAAAAAAAATAAAAAATACGGTTCGCGTTTTATGACGCTTGACGCACAAGCCTTATTTGGGAAGCGTCTTATTTAGGGAACGATTGCTAGGACACTTCCTAATAGATTTAATTTGCCCTTAGGTCTTGCATGGGTGTGCCGTTGGACAACAGCCGGATCCCTGTTAGCTTATCAAGGCCATGGAATCCCAGAATTCCGCAATAACTCACCATTCTTCCATGCATTCATCAATAAACATGCTCATGTCCTGGATTTCATTGATTACAAACATGTTATACCCAAGGGAGCAATCTCATCTGTAATCGGAAACCAGATTTTATTCATGGATGGCGAATCTATCGAGGTAGATTCAATAATCCTTTGCAGTGGCTACATAACAGAGTTTCCATTCATGCCCCGCACACTTCGCGATATTCCACTCACAGACAACTACAAGTTTGTATTCAACCCGCACGATCCGAGTTTGGCCTATCTTGGATTCGTTCGTCCAATCATCGGCTCTATTCCAGGGATTACAGAGATGCAAGCGCAGTGGGTCGCTAAAGTATGGAACAAACGTATCCAACTGGTTGATGAGGCAGACAGGGTTATTGCAGTGAGGAACGACAAGATCTTCTGGTCTGAGTATTTCCAGGCTACCTCTAGAAGAGTACAAACTTTGGTTGAGGGATACACCTATTTGGATGACGTTGCAAGGCTAAGCAATGTTTACCCAGATTACTGGTCGCTTTTCAAACGCAATCCAAGGGGATTTTTCACTGCTTATTTTGCTCCGTACAACGGTTGCTCGTGGCGTCTGAACGAGCCAGAAATGGAGCAGAAAGCATTAGCTTTGCTTGCGAGTCACAGTCAAAACTTAACTAACCCATTTGCTATGTTTCTAAATATCTTCTTGAGGTTAATTTGGTTTGATTGGTTTCTCGACCAGCTTTCTGCAGTCAAGTATTTCTTCCAAACAAACTGGCTAGCGAAGAAGGTTTCCAAGACAAGGTTTGTTAGGGCACTGGATTACATATGGACGACTCCCAAACGGCTTCTCTTTGATACTGAAAGTGTACATTGATGTAACATACTAAACACTAACCTTAGGTTTCTGGTTACAGACGGAAATGATAATGAGAATCAACATGATGAAAAAATGTACAGAAACAGTGCTTGGTATAGTTTTAGATATTACTCGTTTTAAACATATATTCAGAGTCCAGAAAAAGGTCAAACCTTCCTCCAGATACCAATTTCGTTAGCTAAACCTTCCTCATCTTATCAGGTCAAAATAACCAGATTTTTCGAACTCCTCGAGTTGTTTATAACCCTAAAAGCTACAAACCAGTTGCTGTTGCCAAACTAACCCAAAATTTTCCTTGGTGTCTTATAAGAATCCCCAAACCTTCCTCAAATATGCCATTAACAAGGAAACTTTCCTCCGGCTGACAGCCGTAGAGCCGTGACTTTTTCTGGACTCTGCATATATTAATTATTCGACATAAGCTGACGCGACGAAATGATAAAAGGTGGACGAAAAGTTCCTGACCCTTTTGGTAAACTGGAATTGAA
Organism: Aurelia aurita; assembly: GCA_004194415.1. Classification (NCBI taxonomy): domain Eukaryota; kingdom Metazoa; phylum Cnidaria; class Scyphozoa; order Semaeostomeae; family Ulmaridae; genus Aurelia; species Aurelia aurita. The sequence goes on along the minus strand of REGM01000156.1, from coordinate 414,711 downwards.
AGGCATCCTGATCGTTCGTCATTTTTATCTTTCAAGTTTTTCATCCATCATTCTACTTAAGCAACTGCTGCTAAAATTATTAATATATATGGATGATTTACAGGTCAGTCTAAAGACCATTGTAATACTCTAAAAATTTCGGACACTTTCGTAAAAAATCCTACAAAATCTTCAATAATCCCAAAATCTCGAAAAAAATTGAAAATCTCAAAAGCTTCACAAAGTCTTAGAAATCTCTAAGAAAATCCTAAAGATCTTCGAAGATCTAAAAAATCCCAGAAATCTCCCCCAACAAATGATGTAAATTCGCAAAGAAATCTTTCGATAATTCTTTGAAAATATTAAAAATCTTGCAAAATCTTGAAAAAGCTTGAAAATCTTTTGAAAATTTCAAAGATCTCCGAAATCTGAAAATCTCAGAAGTCTTCGAAATCTTAAAACATCTATAAAATCTTTGAAATTCTCAGTAAAAGTTTCTAAAAAATCTTTGAAAAATCTGAGAGATTTTTAAAATCCCAAAATCTCGTACGCTATTTTCAGAGTGATTTGCCCCTCGTAAATCTCCTTCAAAATGATATCAGTCTTGAAAAACTTGAAATGTTTTACAAAAGCTAGAGGCTTTCAAACGTCGGAACATTTTTCCGACTCACTCGGTACTACCCACTGTTACATTTGGAGAGGTCAGGAGTCAGAAACTTTCCGTCCACCCTGTATTTTCGTGAGTGAGCTACCACAATATGTATGGTCCTAGCAATATATAGAGGCTGCGCGTAGGCTAAGCAATATATTGAATTTTCCGACTTCCTACTGCAATGAGCAACAGCCCGAAAAAGACCCTGTTGTAAAAGTTAACCACATTTGAGTAATTCTTGGTTTTTTTAACGTTACACGGTTTTTTTCTTATATCATTAGACTGTAATAAACAGTATGAGAATTTTTTTGTTAGATTCAATGTTGAAACATGTTCTTGCAAAAATTTTACGAATAAGGGACAACGCAAAATTTATTTTATTACATGGCCCGTGGAGAAAAAAATGTATGCAAAAAATCTGCTCACCCTGTTGAAAATTTGTCAAAAAAAACTATCCGCCCTGTCACCCTTTCTTCAAATATGTATCTTCCCCGTTCTTCTGAGTGTTAGTTATTATACTACAGATGAATAAGCAAATGATCATGACAAAATTTATTCTGGTTGATGTCCAAAAGACATAACGTGTACTTAATTTGCAAGTTTTTGCCAACGAGAGATACAGTATTGACTTCAAATACAAACGACCGATGAAATATTCTTGGATTTGGAAAGGATGGACACTTTGGAAATTTTACATTATTTTAAACACATCTCTTTAACTACTTCTCATGTTGTATGGTATTTACATTTTTTATCTAATATGAACAATTTTATTTTTCAAATTTTATTTTTAACTCATAAAAAAGTTACAGCGCCGTACATATTCGCGTGATAAGAAGTGATAACCCCGTTATGCATGGGCTAAAAAAAGTAGTTGCCCTGTCGCGTTTTCCACTGGCCATGTTGTAAAAATAAATTTTGCCCTGTCCCTAACTCCTGACTTTAGTGAAAGAATACGCGTCTGTTTAAAAGAAACCAAGAATTTTTCCCAGTAATGCCAGCAGACTCGTTTTTTATGAGAAAATTAGGTCTGGGCTGGAAGCAAAATTTCTTGAAAGCAAAATGCCATTTTTTTCAAGGTGGCTCGACAATTTTTTTAATTGATTGAATGGTACTAACATACGCTCATGTTTTATAAGAAACCACTGTGTTTTTAAATAGAAACTGTATCACCAAACCAAATACTAAAAAGTGTAATTTCTGCTTATCATTTGGCTCTTTATTGTACCTCTTGGTTCAAAAAGCATTCCTCGATGAACTACGATAAATTCTGAAATTCAATTTCGTGAAAAATTAAGAAACTCTACAAGAAACTTTTAACATAAGAAATCCTAGGTACTACAATTTCAGAGCCAAGTTTCTTAGAAAAAAATGAGTGTAATTGAAGGCAGGAAGGAAGGTAGGCAGTGTTGAGCAAACAGTAATTTCAATAAAAATACGACTTGTACGAAGAATATGAATAGATACAACGTTTCGAGCATAACTCTTCATCAGGTATAAAACTAATAGGAGAAGCGAGCGTATAACTATAAATTCGAAGGGTAATTTCGAATAATGGATAGAGATAAATTAATAGAACGCCAACAGACTAAGGTGTAGAATGTGGCGTAGAATACACCATGATGAGTGTTGAGCAAGTCAGGATCCAACATAAGCTTACTTATGATATTTACAAAAACGTTCCCAGGATGCTCATCCTGGCTTCTTCGAAATAAGATCTGCCACGAAACATTTTAGGAATTTATCGAAGTTCCTCAAATGACCCAGCAGAATGGCAAACTGTTTCTCTTTACAAATTAGCTGATGTCCTTGTTTTTAAGACAGAAAGATCAGTAACCAGATACAAGTTAAGCCTCTTCCAAACCATGTATAATTGCATGGGGTCTTGTATGCACGTCATGTCTTAGTGGGAAGGTTGGAAAACGATAAATTTCATACAGTCGACAGTCTGATGAGCAATATAAGAATGCTTAGGATCTGAGGGGAAGGGCAGAATTCGACGATCTCTTTGACAGGGGCATGCCCCAAGTTTTTGATGACCCATCCACCCTAATGATGATATCATACACTTTAAAACAATGGTATTTGAAGGGGTTTTACGATTCAGATCCATATATTCATAGAGATTTTACCGCGAGTATACCCTGTTTTGAAGAATTTTCTTTTGCATAACTCACCGTTGAAAGGGGCAAATAGCTGTCAGTGAATATTAGTTAATGCCAGACTCATTCAGAGACGCAGGGGCTATGGGGCACAGGGGAGAACCATGTCTCTCTACGATTTTCAAAAGTACCCTATTTTAACCTCACAATGCCCTTTTCCTCAACCTTTTTTTAAGTTTAAAAGTGCCCTTAAAAGGTGACCCTTTTGAAAGCTGTATCCCTGCCCCAGGGGGGGGGTTCTCCCGAACTTTCAATACGGGGGCGTCCGTGCCAATATTTGGGGTCTGAAATCTTACATCAAATCAATATTTGGGGCCCATGAATCTGAAATGGGAGAATCATGCAATTCAGCGCAAATCATTACAGTGACACATCAAATCATTTGTTCACCCCATACTTTAGTTTAATATATAATACAATAAATAACAATTTTTGGGCCTCCGAAATATTAGACTCAATATTTAGGGGTTAGTATTGAAATACTGGCATGGACCCCCCGTATTGAAAGTTAGGGAGTAACCCCCCTGGGGTCCCTGCTCAGTTCCCTCTTCGGTGTTGCTGTGCTCCTCCGTGTATCCAATATCCCTGGATACTTCAAAACAGCTTTAGAATGGCTGGTTTTTAGAACGATGACATCTATTAACGTATATAATAACAGCATAGATGCAGCACCCTAACAGTCTTGCTTTGTAATTGCAAAGGTGGATTTTTGTGGACAAGGTCATTTTCCTGCGCAGAGGTAGACTTTAGAGCCATTTAACAGGAGAAAATCTAATAAACCATTACTCAACCACTTGGTATAAATAGAAGGACAAATCAAACAAAACATAGCTGTGAAAGGGAGCAACTATTTCGAAAGATTTGGTTTGCAACAAATGGTTTACATCTAATCAATGGAATAATCGAGGTAGGAGTTTGTATTTGAATCTTTGAGAGATGGTCCCCCCAAAGGAGGTCCCCAATCCCATTTTCCCAGTCATATTTGTCGGCAAATCCAAGTCACGTTTTTGTAGACCTACATACAGTGGGTAATCATTTCCCATTCCCAATCTATTGTTTTCTCGGTTCGTATTCCCAGTCTCAGTTTATCAAATCCCTGTTTCAGCGCAAAAATCCTATTCCCAGAGTGTTATTTTAGGCAAATCCCAGATGCCATCTTACCTCTTCAGGACCCTCTTGACACATTTTACCAAGACAGTTCAGAAGACGGTAGCTTACTTGTGATGTCATCTTTTAGCGAAGAAAGTGAGAACAATTTAGAACCAAACTGATTTTCTCCTTATTAATTTGATTTGTATAATTTTTGCCAAGAGCGATGATCTTGATGACGAAATGATTTTAAATTTTATCAAAAATAATAGATTGTCTACCTTATACCGTGCAACGTTAGTAATCACGTGTTTTTTCGACATTACTTCTCTTATCTCTGGGTCGACCCTCTCCTCATCCTTTTTTACCCACCTGAAATTAATCACCTTCTGTTAATATTGTAGGTAATATTCTATCTTCGATCTTCTTATCTGCATAGTGTCTGTTACAAATAGTTATCTCCTTAGAAGATTATTTCCCTACCGTTGTACTCCTGTCTCCGGAATGCCCCCCTCCCCCCTCCCCCCTCCTCCCTCCTCCCTCCTCCCTCCTCCCTCATCCCTCATCCCTCCTCCCTCCTCCATCATCCTTATTCTATCCTTCCAAAGGCTGATAACCTTCTTTTTATATTTTAGGGAAGATACAATATCTAATCTTCAGTTTTCTTATCTGCAGTGTCTGTTTCAAATATTTATCTTCTTAGAAGCTTATGATTTCTTCACTCCTATCCCCTTCTCCGGGCTGCCCTCCCCCATATTTACTATATCAGGCGTGCAACTAGGAAATTTTAAGGACAGGGGTTGTATGGTAGAAATTGGGCATTTGCACACTCATCACTACTATGAACTTATTTCAACATGCTTGTTTTCCTTTGCTCTCTGCCGAAAAGGGCAGGGGTTGCAACCACCACAGCCCCCCCCTTAGATATGCCCCTGTATATCCCTTTAAATTTGATCATCTCCTTGTGATATTACTAGGGCACATAGCGAATCTAATCTTCAGTTTTCTTATCTACAGTGTCTGTTTCAAATATTTATCTTCTTAGAAGCTTATGATTTCTTCACTCCTATCCCCTTCTCCGGGCTGCCCTCCCCCATATTTAATATATCAGGCGTGCAACTGGGAAATTTTAAGGACAGGGGTTGTATGGTAGAAATGGGGCATTTGCACACTCATCACTACTATGAACTTATTTCAACATGCTTGTTTTCCTTTGCTCTCTGCCGAAAAGGGCAGGGGTTGCAACCACCACAGCCCCCCCCCCTTAGATATGCCCCTGTATATCCCTTTAAATTTGATCATCTCCTTGTGATATTACTAGGGCACATAGCGAATCTAATCTTCAGTTTTCTTATCTACAGTGTCTGTTTCAAATATTTATCTCCTTCGAAGCATCTGTATCAGCATAATGCATAGATGATGCGTCATTGAGTTTAGTCTCTAATCTCCTTCTGAACAGACACATCAGCACGACCAGGGATTGCAAAGTTTATGCAGTGAACTCAACTTTGAGTATTTGCTTCGCATTTTCAAGTCATTCTGGCAGAGTTTTCAGCCTTCGGTAAGTTCATGCTTCAAATTCGTGTGCAATACTCGTATGCTTTCACAGAGTTGCAAACAGTCCTTGACATTCCTCCAAACCTGGAATTCAAGGTCTCAGCCTTCCTCAATTTAACTTTTTATCAACATAACTAAAAAAGAGATTTTGTATATCAAGAATGGTATTGATTGATCTGCCCATAATACATCAGGACCGTTACGTGGCTTGAAAACTATGGCCCAAAATTTAGAAAGAGAAATTCAAGAAATGGTTCGCACTCCCATTAAAAAATTTACCCATACAATTTTTGGATGATATTTTCAATAATATATCAGTGAACAGTAAAGCGGCGTGGCCAGGGTAAATTAGCTGGGGGTATTGAAAAGAGGGGGTCTGGAGGCAAATCCCCCAGGCAAATGTTTGAGGACACGCCCTTTACTTTGGCTTAGAATTCTCATTGTTTTTTGCATAACCGTTCTCAATTTTTTGCTTAAATCTTCCTCCAAGCCAGGTTGGTAGGTTTGTGATTTAGGTGCGCCAAAAGCTTCTCAAGCCCTGCCAAACGAGCAAACATTGTTTGCCAAACACTTGAGATTTGCTCACCGAGCAATACATTTGTCCGTTTGCCCATGTCGCAAAACAATGTTTGCCAAACACTTGAGATTTTCTCACCGAGCAATTACATTTGTCCGTTTGCCAACGTCGTAAAACAATGTTTGCCAAACACTTGAGATTTTCTCACCGAGCAATACATTTTTCCGTTTGCCCACGTCGCAATACAATGTTTGCCAAACACTTGAGATTTGCTCACCGAGCAATACATTTGTCCGTTTGCCCATGTCGCAAAACAATGTTTGCCAAACACTTGAGATTTTCTCACCGAGCAAAACGTTTGTCTGTTTGCCCATGTCGCAATACAATGTTTGCCAAACACTTGAGATTTGCTCACCGAGCAAAACGTTTGTCTGTTTGCCCATGTCGCAATACAATGTTTGCCAAACACTTGAGATTTGCTCACCGAGCAAAACGTTTGTCTGTTTGCCCATGTCGCAATACAATGTTTGCCAAACACTTGAGATTTTCTCACCGAGCAAAACGTTTGTCTGTTTGCCCACGTCGCAAAACAATGTTTGCCAAACACTTGAGATTTGCTCACCGAGCAAAACGTTTGTCTGTTTGCCCATGTCGCAATACAATGTTTGCCAAACACTTGAGATTTGCTCACCGAGCAAAACGTTTGTCTGTTTGCCCATGTCGCAATACAATGTTTGCCAAACACTTGAGATTTGCTCACCGAGCAATACATTTGTCTGTTTGCCCATGTCGCAAAACAATGTTTGCCAAACACTTGAGATTTTCTCACCGAGCAAAACGTTTGTCTGTTTGCCCATGTCGCAATACAATGTTTGCCAAACACTTGAGATTTGCTCACCGAGCAAAACGTTTGTCTGTTTGCCCATGTCGCAATACAATGTTTGCCAAACACTTGAGATTTGCTCACCGAGCAATACATTTGTCCGTTTGCCCATGTCGCAAAACAATGTTTGCCAAACACTTGAGATTTTCTCACCGAGCAAAACGTTTGTCTGTTTGCCCATGTCGCAATACAATGTTTGCCAAACACTTGAGATTTGCTCACCGAGCAAAACGTTTGTCTGTTTGCCCATGTCGCAATACAATGTTTGCCAAACACTTGAGATTT
>REGM01000156.1:356374-399117 GCA_004194415.1 Aurelia aurita | reverse complement strand
GTATTTCCACCCTTCCACCCATTCCACCCATCTTTATGCTCCATCTGTGTTTGTCAGTATTTCCACCCTTCCACCCATTCCACCCATGTTTATGCTCCATCTGTGTTTGTCAATATTTCCACCCTTCCACACATGTTTATCATCCATCTGTGTAAATTCTATCTCGTACATTAGAACCATAAGTTTGGCGGTATTCCACCCTTCCACCCATTCCATCCATCTTTATGCTCCAGCTGTGTTTGTCAGTATTTCCACCCTTCCACCCATTCCACCCATGTTTATCAATATCATCCATCTGTGTAAATTCTATCTCGTACATTATAACCATAAGTTTGTGGGTATTTCCAACCTTCCACCCATCCCGCCCATTCCTCCCATGTTGTGGATCGAGCTTTGTAAGCAACATGTAAGTTAACACAACGTGTATCGTATCTCTCTATATTCCTCTAAATATAGAGGTACATAATTCATGAATTTTTCTCATATTTAGATAAATTCAACAGGGACCTAAGGTATCCCTGGTGAATGCAGATGAAGCAAAGCGCCATAGGCCGAATAGAAAGAAAAAATAAATAAACAACGAAAAAGAAGATTAACAATATCTATAATGATATTTCATTCCTGATACATCGAGGGGTAGCCGGCCTAATTTTATTCACAGCCACAATTTGGAACGGGAAGACATGACGAAGATCGCTCGCCTGTTCAAGTATGCAGTCAACTGGGGAAAAATCAAACTGAGACGAGTTGTAGGATGTGAAATAAAACCACGAGGTACGTACGTGCTGCACTCTTGCACCAAAGATAGGAGGCCTTATAACGTCCTACATATATATAGACTATATCGTATATGCCCTATGCCCTAGCCAAATAAATTTATCAACTGGATTCGTCTTAATTAAACTGGAAATGTTTTAAATTGGAAATGTCTTAATAATAATTGGAATGTCGATTCTACACTGATTTGTCTTCGTTTCCGAAATGACCCTCAAGATGATGTTCGTCGTGGTCCTACTAGCTAGTAGTACTAAAATCTTTCACTTTCCGATCTTATTTCTTCCATAGAATTTACAATATCTTCTTCCTCTAATTTGTTTGAATATCAAAGTAAAAAATGTGTACGCATGCACAGGGGTGGCGCCAGGGGAGGGCCAGGGGGGGCTACAGCCCCCCGTCGGAAGCATCTAGCCCCCCCCGTCGGAGGAAATTTTGGGTTATTGTCGGAGGAAATTTGGCAAAATGACGTACGAAAACAGCATTTTTTTGCCATTTTAGCCCCCCTGTCGGAAGTTCCAGCCCCTCCGTCGGAAGATTCCTGGCGCCACCCCTGCGCATGCAAAGCATAATGACTTGGCTCTGAGGCTCTTCCGAAACAAAACCCCAAGAATAACCACCCTGTCACACTTTGGTGCAGTAGAGCAGTAGTGGAGACCAGGGCTAGTGTAACAATTTTTGAAATGTTAGTAGACCTGTGCCAGGGTGGTTATATTCTGGGTTTTTACATGTTGATACTGACCAGCAACATTATGCATGAATTAACAGTCAATTGTACAAGTCATTTGGCATCAGAACTTAATTAGAAATACTAAGTTCCCTTCTTTGTCCCTAACAGAAACTGGTTCTGTCCATATTGCCACGCCTTGATGCGATAGACAAACGTTTGGGCCTATATGGACTAATGAGCCAGGTCATCGGTCAACTAGACAACAGCACTTATGTTGATTTAGATCCCTTCTTCGATCAATCAGACCGCTGGTTATGGTCAAGAAGGGACAGCATTCACATCAGCGAAGACCATGGCCTGACTCTGTTGGTCTCAGCCCTGCAGGATGTGGTTACCACTAAGCAAGAAATGCCCAAACCAGAACCTGTACCAGAACCAGCACCAGAACCGGAACGTCCTTCACTGGTGCAAGAAGACTCGTACTGTTCAAGGTTTGTTGCCTTTTTGTAAATTTTGGTTTTACATTCATTTTCATATGCAAAATTATAAAGTTCATAAAAATCGGATTTTAGACATGAGATATGTCACAGAAGCGCCGGGAGGGGGGCAAGGGGGGGCGGTCGCCCCCCCAATGTTCTCCAGAACCGATTTTCTAATTGTTCTAATTCCGGTTAAAATTGTCGGGGGGGGTAGGGCTAATGATATTGGCAAATATCTATAAATACAAGTTTCTATATTCTTGCTGTCTTTAATTGCATTTTCCGGCGATCTGAAGGGTGCTGCCCTAAAAAATTTCCGGGGGCTTCGCCCCCAAACCTCCGTTCTGTTCACTTTCGACGCTTGCATATCTCAACAATATAGATTGAGAACGGATCTGCTGTAGGCCTGTTTTTGCCGGTCTGTGTATCTTGATTTTATTTGTTTCTGCAGAGCCTAATCGTGCCTCCTTTTTGCAAAATTTAACCATTGCCTCTGCTATAGTACTGGTCGTGTGACATGGCGAACCACGTGGACGGTGTCAATAAGTTTTTCAAGTCTTACTTTTGATTGTGTTTAGCCTTGGTATAAAATTTGGGATAATTCTGTACTTTAATTTACTGTCGCTTTCATGGTGATTAAAGGGCTCAATATGCAACATATGAATGTGTCAGCTTATGCTGAATGATGTTTAGGGATCGTCTCACCCAAAGAATCGGCGGAGTTAGCGGAGTTCCTATGGCCGATCTTTTTCTGGAGATTTTATAGGGAACGATAATCTGTACCGTTTTGTGTAGAAAACTCTGGCATAAGTGCGGGCAATATTGTCACCACTTTGGATTATCGGTTGAAAAACTGCGAAAAAAGTCCGCTTTTACTGAGATAACCCCTTAAATACGAATACATTGCTCTGATGAAAACTAAAATTGATTCGTGCGGGGCGATAGGCTCGAAGTCTGACACTGATAGCCTTAGATTTCTAAATATGACCAAATCTGACAGACCGCCGACCAGTGGCGTGGCCACGGGGAGGGATGGGGGGCATTTGCCCCCCACTTCTGTGAAAAGATGGTCCTTGAGATTCTTTCAAAAACGAGGAGAAAGTAGCTGGGTATAGGTAGGGTGTGTAAGAATTTTTCCAAGAAATGCAGGAAGTTGACCGGAAAAGTCATTCTAAGCCAAAGTAAAGGTTGGCATTTTTAAAAATTTTCTCAGACGTACTATCACAGAATTTTTCAAGGCTTCCATTTCGGGGTCAAGCAAACACTGGATTGCGAGAAGCGTTCTAGGACAAAGTATAAGGTCTTTGTGCAAAAAATTTCCCAAAGATGGTGATTCATAGAAAACTGTTACAAAATTGTCAAAGTTTCCAATGGCATTGGTAAAGATGGGATGGAGAAAGGGATTCTAAGCCAAAGAAAATGATGTTTACTCAAAAATTTTCCTGGGGATGCTAACTTTTAAACATCTTTCACAAAATGGTCAAATTTCTATGTTGATACCAGAAAACATGGGATCGAGAGAAGCGTTCTAAGCCAAAGTAAAGGGCGTGTCCTCAAAAATTTTCCTGGGGGCTTTGCCCTCAGACCCCTTCATTTGAATACCCCTCAGTTAATTTATCCTGGCCACGCCGCTGCCGCCGACAATTCTATTACGCCTGAGTGGCGTATTAGATTGGGTGGCAGGAATTTTCAGGATCTGGAGGTTGGTCGTTCGGTCCCCTGCAGGATCGTTCGGTCCCCTGCTTTTCTAATGATGCTAGCTTACTCGTGTTATTGTTATAACAAATTGATTTATTTTATTTCAATCAATGAAAAGGGCGTTGGTCGCATTTATAGCCAAAGTAGAGGGCGTGGTCCGGAAAAAATGTCTTCACCCCAGACCCCGTCCTGTTTTGCCCCCCCAATAAAAAATCCTGGCGGCGCCACTGGATATGATGGAAATGGGCTTACAGATGATAAATGAATTGTAAGGAAAGATGGCAATAGCCTTGGATGAAAAACATGTCAAACCAGGTTGGCATAATTACTATACTGTGAATTCGTCTTATAATATTTTGATTTGTTCTTCGTGAATCAATAACATTGCTAATAAGCAGTTAAATCACTGAAAAGCCAAAAAGGATGCTCATAACTGCAACTGCTAATGACCTGGTGCTCCTTGTTATTGCTGCTCAGGAACAACAATGACCTTCTTTTTATTGCCAGGACGATAACGTGCTACTAGTTGGTTCGCCGGCTTTAAACAACAACATTAATTATTATTATTATAATAATCATTATAATTTATCTAATTCAAGCCTACTCATCATCGTCATCAAGATCCAAAGCCGAGGGAGGCCGTAGGTACACAGTTTGAGACAGAATAAAGTTCTTTCATCTTTCACGATCTTCTGCAGTCCTTTTCACCTCATACAAAGTCATAGATGTCCACTCTTTAATATTTGATAGCCAGATTTGTCTTGGTCTTCCTGTTCCTCTCCTTCCTGGTACACTGCTATGCATAATCAAACTTACTAGGCTTAATCAGTTTTCATGGTGGCCAAACCATGCAAGCTTTCTTCTCTTAATTATAAATAAGAGCGTTTCATAATTTTCACTCTTTTGGCCTATTTCTTCTTTCACACTGATCTTTGTTCTGTATGCGGTGTATGATATTTGAATAACTTTTCTGAAACATTTCATTTCAAAGGCATTTATTCTTTTCTCGCATTCTGCACCAAGCATCCAAGAATCACAGCCACATGTAGCAGAAGATAATACAATTGCCTTCATGATTCTTATCTTTGCCTTTGTCATGAGTCAAGCCTACTACAGTATCTAAAAAAATGAAAATCGATTAGAAAATACAATTTAAGATAAATAGCTACAAAATACATGAAATCAGATTTACATTATTTACACTTTAAGGATGTATTCACAAAGCATGCCAGTTGCAAAGGTCCCTTTAAAGAGCAGCTTAAACACAAGTGAGTTAGATGATGTCACTCTCCTCCGCAGAGGCAAAGGAAGGAATGGCAATTCCTCCCCTCATCTTGCGTGCGTCCTTTTAAGGCGTGTGTCCTTTTAAGCCTCTGCGGAGGAGAGTGTGATGATGTTATGAGAATTTGAAGATAAACAGCAAGAGACACAACAGCAAACAAATTGGTGAAAAACATTAGTTCGGGTTATAATCACCCAATCTGGGTGAAAAATCTATCTGACTAGACTTTACGTCTCCTGTTCAGATGACAAATCTTGTAAACTCAAAGGGGTGGGAAAATAAGGCTCAGAGAATAAATGTAGTGATACCACTACTGCCTGAAAAGAAGAATGCAACCAATGATGGCGTTGTTGCCAAACATTGATGATGTGAAAAATCTTGGAGAAGAGGCAACAAAAGCACCAGAGGGAAGGAAACCAGAACTAAGTGTTGCAAAGATTTATGGAAAGCAAGTTGGAAGGGTACAAGCGAAGTTTTGTCACTTCTTTGGAGTCATCCAAAGAAGTTTGGTCAAAGATGGGAAATAAATTGCAGGTACACAGGGCATACTTGCCAATCTGTGGTAGCTCCAACACTCCAATCATTTCGGAAGGGTAGCCATGGCAGAAATGATAATAAAGGTAGAGGTGCTGGGATGAAAAGCCAGTACTCTTTTCAGGTAATGGATAATTCGCAGGTTCTGCTTGTCCAAGAATTATGCTACCACCATATCCAGAGGATGGTACAGCATTCTACACCAATTGGTTATCTAATGAATTGATTGTATCAAAAGACGAAACAACAGCTCAAAGGACTTCCCAGTTGAGAAGATGAATAGATTGCATCTAGCTTTCAAAGTTAATCAGTTTACAGGGTCTTCAGCTTCAATTAATCTGAGGGGCATATCATTCCATAAATATCTCATGCCTTTGGAAAAAATTTGTCCCTTTCTCAAAAGAGTGATACACCCCTTGAATTAATCCACCAGTGTATTGAATTTTGACGTGTCAAGAAAATTCTTCAGATCAAATCTTTATGCGTGCGCATTATTCCTTCGATCTAAGGAAAATCCATCAATCGAAGGAAAATCTTTCAATTCTAAGGAAATCCATCAAAAAAATCCAAGGAACATCCGCCAGTTTAAGGAAGATCCATCAATCCAAGGAAAATCCTTTGATCTAAGGAAAATCCACCAATTCAAGGAAAATCCGTCCATCTAAGGAAAATCCGCCAGTCTAAGGAAAATCCGCATATAGAATGACGCGTCCCTCGCTGTTAGTAGTGACCCACCTTTGCACTGAAGAAAAATTAATTTGGGGGATCACGCTAAGGTGGCCAACTACTAAAAACACATAAGTTTCACACAGATGCAAATATGGTTAAGCTGACTCACTACTCATTATAAATTTAACACTGATATAGACTGGTGTTCTGTCGCCCATGCACTTCTAGAGATTTTCCGCAAAATTATCATGTATAGCCTAATTCTAGATAGTCTAGAGATCTAGGATAGAGCCTGTTAGTGTCAATTCCTTGTACATAGTTTTGCATATTTTTGATTGATTTTGAGTAATTTTCGCGCATGCTGGCTAATCGTTTTCCTGTGTTGTGCAGCTCTCCGCATTACGACACCATTTTAAGGCCCCTCTCTTTACTTCTATAAGCCACGAACGTAACTTTAAACTATTAGTGTCAGTTCTATGAAATAGTCATTAAATGTGCATATTTTCTGTTTATTTTGAATAACTTTAGCGCATGGTTGATAATCGTTTTCCTTGTTTTGTGCAACTCTCTGCGAAGCACGGGCTCTCATATCTCCCTGCCTGTACTGTACTTGTCAAGCCACGAACGTAACTTTAAACTATTAGTGTCAGTTCTATGAAACAGTCGCTAAATTTGCATATTTTCTGTTTATTTTGAATGATTTTAGCACATGGTTGATAATCGTTTTCCTTGTTTTGTGCAATACTCCGCGAAGCACCGGCTCTCATATTTCCCTCTCTTTACTTCTATATTTCATATATTTCATATTTCATTCTTTTAAGGAGGGTTGCCCTTCAGCAGAAGCTGTTTTTCAAGGGGCCCTCCGATAAAAACTTAATTACAATATACAATTATAAATAATCACTTATTAGAATATAAAAAACCATAATGTTAAAACCTATTTACAATAATTCTACATTATTAACAATGTAAAGAGAAAAATCAACCCTTAATAGATTTTTTAAAACTATTTAGGGAGGATGCCATCTTAGACTCAGCTGGAAGGCTATTCCATAGTTTTGCTCCACGGAAGGAAAAGCATTTTTGCCCATTTGCTGATTTTTTCTGTGGCAACCTTAAATCGGTCTCGGTATTGCGGAGGCTGCGGGAGGAGCATTCCGAGTTTTTGATGAAAAGGTTACATAGGTATTGTGGAGCCAACTCTTTGAGCGACTTGAAAACCATCGTTTTGGACTCATCACCAATGAGTTCTTCAATGGTCTTCCAACCCAACTCTTCGATAAGTGGTCTGCCTGGTGTATCAAAGCTGCTATTTGTTATGATTCTAGCAGCACGATTTTGAAGCTTTTGCAACTGGTTAATTTCTGTAGAACCAGCACAACCCCAAACAGAGCAACAGTATCGAAAGTGGGGCTCGACAATACCTGTGTATAGAGTTTTCAAACTTTCCTTTGGCAAAAAGGACTTAGCATATTTTAGAAAGCCGACTGCCCTGGAGACCTTGGTAGAAACTACCTTGATTTGCTCTTTCCAATCCAAAGAGCGGTCAATTTGCACACCAAGGTATTTTGTCTTTTTGACTACTTCGAGCTCATTATCGCGTATTTTCAATTTTAAGTCTAGATTTCGACTGTTGAGAGTGGTACGCACGAACATAACTTTAAACTATTAGTGTCAGTTCTATGAAACAGTCATCAAATTTGCATATTTTCTGTTTATTTTGAATAATTTTAGCGCATGGTTGATAATCGTTTTCCTTGTTTTGTACAACTCTCCGCGAAGCACCGGCTCTCATATCTCCCTCTCTTTACTTCTATAAGCCACGAACATAACTTTAAACTATTAGTGTCAGTTCTATGAAGCAGTCATTACATTTGCGTATTTCTGTTTATTTTGAATAATTTTAGCGCATGGTTGATAAGCGTTTGCCTTAGTGCAACTCTCCGCGAAGCACCGGCTCTCATATCTGCCTCCCTGTACTGTACTTGTCAAGCCACGAACGTAACTTTAAACTATTAGTGTCAGTTCTATGAAACAGTTCTTAAATTTTTATATTTTCTTTTTATTTTGAATAATTTTAGCGCATGGTTGATAATCGTTTGCCTTAGTGCAACTCTCCGCGTCGCACCGGCTCTCATATCTCCCTCTCTGCACTTGTTAAGCAACGCGAAAGCAAAAGAACAAGAGCATCCCACTGTACATATTCTGCTTCATGTGACGCGCGGTTTTTAAGTCGGAGCAGGAGCCCTCATCAATGTTTATTCCTTTCTTTAAACTGCTTTCAGTAGTGCGATGATCGCAATTAATTATTTAAGTAATTTCCGCAGGTGTGCTCTTTACACGGAATAATTCATGAGCTATTTCATTGTGGATTCTTGCTTTTGTTTAAGAGAAGAAGCGACATAGCGTTGCGTTACTTTCATCCTTCAGGGATAAATCCTCTGAGCTTTTAGCTCATAGCAGGCATAATAATAATCATTGAGCAAAGATTCGTAGACACCGCTTGGGACGTAGGGCTAGTCTGCACTTTAGCAGACCAGCTTTCAATTTCGGCAAGTTATGTATCATGGGGCAAGGGTTAGGGTCAGGGTTAGGTTTTGGAAAAGGGGTTTTTAGGGCAAGTTAGGGTTAGTTACGGTTAGTTAGGCCCCTAGAACAGTTTTGAACTTTCTTTTCTTTTTGTAAATATTATACTGTAATTACTGCATCATAACTTTGATTTGTATTTAATTCAGCTGAAGGGATTTTGTGTTTAAATAATTTTGATATGATATGATATATATAGGGTAAGTTAGGGTTAGTTAGGGTAAGTTAGGGTTAGTTAGGGTAAGGTAGAGTTTAGTTAGGGTTAGTAGGGTATTTGATCAAATACTTTCCCTAGAGATATGACATANCCTAGAACAGTTTTGAACTTTCTTTTCTTTTTGTAAATATTATACTGTAATTACTGCATCATAACTTTGATTTGTATTTAATTCAGCTGAAGGGATTTTGTGTTTAAATAATTTTGATATGATATGATATATATAGGGTAAGTTAGGGTTAGTTAGGGTAAGTTAGGGTTAGTTAGGGTAAGGTAGAGTTTAGTTAGGGTTAGTAGGGTATTTGATCAAATACTTTCCCTAGAGATATGACATAAAGCTGGTCCGCTAAAGTGCAGTCGTCCCGGACGTAGTACAAGACGTAGGGTTCATTCAGTAAGCGTTGTTATCCAGGGGCATATCACTTCATGAAAATCTTGTACGCCTTTCATAAAAATCTGTTTGTATTCACGAACAATCCCTTAAAATCCCCAAAATCTTACTGTTTTAGACAATCTCATACGCTTTTTCGAAACAGTGATGCACCCGTCGAGTCTCATCTCGAAAAAGTGAAGATGAAGTGAAATGTGAAATGAAGTTGCGTTTTATAGCGCTAGCCAAGCGCTGGGATCGCAGAAGTAGAGAAGACCTAGTCGAGTAGGCATAAGTCTTGGTATTACTGTTGGTCTTAATTAGAACATGTGTACAATCGTACCATGCACTAGAACTTGTAAACCAAGACTAAATAAATTGATGATTATTATTATTATTATTATTATTATTATTATTATTATTTTTATTATAATTATTATTTAGCTAGATATCTTTCCAGCCTACTTAAAATAGAGTAATACTGATGATGATTATTATTATTATTGATTTAACGCCGAAGCTATTCCGCGCGATTTGCTCAACGCGGAAACATCTTCGAGCGGTCGGTGTTAGTGATTTGATGTGGTCGATTTTACTGATTTGACGCTGAAGCTATTCCGCGCGATTTTCTCATTTCACAAACATCTTCATGCGGTCGATCTTAGTGATTTGATGTGGTCGATTTTACTGATTTGACGCTGAAACTATTCCGCGCGATTTTCTCAACGCACAAACATCTTCATGCGGTTGATTTTAGTGATTTACTCTGCTGGCTGGTAATTGAATGTACACTTTTTGTAATTGTTTGATCTCGGCAAATATTGAAAATGCGCAGGTATTCTTACTGTCTGATATTTGAGAAAGCTTAAAACAAGTCGGTCTGTTTGTTTTTTTACTGCGTCTCAGCTGAAGGCTGCGATTTTAGGGTTTTGGTGAAGATAGGGGCCTAACATAGGCGTCAAATCCAACCTCGAACCCAGGGTAACAATTGGCGGCCAGTTCATGTGTGCTGAAGGGAGGCTGAAGACACTGATAGCCCTGGAATCGAGGTTGCGTCAAATCTTTTAAAAAGCTTGGACAAATGGTTATTGAATCTTCCTTTTGATTTAATGGCTTGAAACATCCGAACAACTTGAATCATTTTCGGCCAAATCAAGTAACGTTTGGTTCCAACAGCCTTAGTACCATGGGACCTCAGATATGGAATTGTCTGCCGAATGAATTAAAATCAGCTGACAACTTAAATAGCTTCAAAAATATAATAAAACAATATCAATTCGACGATATCCTGTAAATTTCGTCCATACACTGTCCATTTAGATTTGAATATTTAACTTATCTATTAATTAATTTATTTCTTTATTTATTCATTTGTATATTCGATTTAGATTAGTTGTATATATTTATATATGTATAGCTAGGTAAAAATCGAATCAAAATAAGTTGACAAACAAAAAAAAATGGCTCGAAGGGAACTTCAGGTACTTTGCTATAATTCTACTTTGGCTATTTTTGATGTATTGATTATTTTCAGAATTACAGCGGCGTTTTCTATGTTTCAACCAGTTTTGAGGTTATGACGTCATTAAACTGCCAAATCGTAAACCAGAAAAGCGACAGATTTCTGCTTACCGCCGCCATATTGCAGAGCTTAATAAACTATGGTTTTCTTAAACATTGTACCGCTCTTTCTCTATTAATTTAGGATTTTAAATTTGTTCAAAACTTTCATGAATTCTTGCAATAAAAAGAGAAACGCTGTAATTCTGAAAACAATCAAGGTATCAAAACTACTGCAAATTGAAGTACAACAAAGTACTTGAAGTTCCTTTCAAACCATTAAATCAAAAGTAAGATTCAGTAATCATTGGTCCAATCTCTTTAAAAGAATTGACGCCTATGCTTAAAGAACGCCAGTCAACCAGCATCCTTTGCGGTCGCGCTTTGCAGAGAATGTTATCATATGAAAATGGCCGCCGCATTCGAAAGGCAGCAAGCGAAGTGTGCAAAGGATGCTGGTCGATTGGCGTTCTTTAAGCTAAATTCACACTTGAGGCGTCGTTCTTGACGCAACCCAGATAACAACGAAGTGCGGCTGTGCGACACAGTCGGATTAAGGTCTGTCTCAAATTATATTGTCATGTGAAATTTGCGATAACGCAAAATTGCTCATGCAAAACTCTTCAATTGTTTTTATTCGCGGCATTTTCACGTGACATCTAATTTGAGACAGTCTTTAAGTCAACTTTGTTGCACGTGCTGCATCGCACAAAGAAAGTCGCACCAAGTTCAATAATTGTAACCCCCGCCACCTGTCTGATTGACGTAATCGCAGAGTGAAGCAAAAATCAACAGTAAATCTGGTTTCCCTGTGCTCATACCACAATATTACAATATCATAGTTCTCGATTTGTTAATCTTCTAGTATGAAAACAGCTATTCAAGACAAACTCAGCGCGTTTCTTTCTCAACTTTGTCAAATGAAATGAGCAAATTCAAATTCTTCGTCATATATTTATCATTCTGAATATCCTACTTGAGTACTTGAGCGCATGTTCATCCCTTCCCTCCCAAGGCTTCAGCCAGGAAAACGTTTATTGACTGGGCGTCAACTGAGGCGATTTAGCACATATTTCAAAAAGATATCCCTCAAGATGAATTAAGTGGGCTGAGCAGCGCTCAAACAATTTTAAGACATGTTCCTGAAATGTGATTCCGTTCGCAGTAAAGAGGCTTTAGGCCCCTTTTGCCGTTATCAACAGTTGCTCATTTAAATGTATATTTTCTTCACAGTTTTGGCCAAGTTCCCGGCTGCATAGACCCACAAGTAATCATTAAAACAGCGCCAGACCGAGGTTAGGAATCAAATTGGCGCCAAACCATACAACAAATGGCGTCAGCTGAGATGAGCTTCACTTTGGTGTCAATTAACCGAACAAGGAACAGGTGAATTCAAATTTGGATCAATCTTAATCTTTTTATCTTCGTTTATGTGCGTTTGATATTTCTGTTTTGTGAATAAATCCCCCCCCCGAGGGGGGACACTCAACTCAGTACGATGCACATACGTGGATGTAAGTGCGATATTTCTGGGTCAGAATATTGCCAAAGCGATATTTTTTGGGTGCAAATAAACTAAAATTATGGTGATGATATTTTTTGGCATCAAATATATAGTTATTCTGATATTTTTGAGTTCTTTAAGGTAACTCTGCTTTCCGCTTTATTGAGCACGTAAAGCTTGTTTTCACAAATCCTCCTCTCCAGAAATTTATTAATTACTCGGAAACCAATCACTCTATCGAAATTCTGTGAAAAGTATTGTATTACCCATATTCTTGGCAATGGAAAGATATCTTAAACGCAACGTTTGTTTTTGCAGCTTTGAAGAAAGCTCATTTTAAGATATTTTATACTCCTCTAATCAAAGGATTTTAATCACAATTTGTTACCACTGACACTATATGTTCACAAATGCCAAATTTGAAGGCAACAGCTTGGCTAGTTGTTCCGCTATAAATTTCTAAAGTTTGGTAGCCTACTCGACAACACACCGTGATTTGTAATGAAACTTTATCCTATCTCATCTTGCTTCGCTTGTCTGATAAGCAGAAAGAATGACGAATACTTTCCCGCCAAACGCCAAAGCTGCTTGATTCGAGGTCTGGGTTGGAGAGAGCCTCTCTTTCGTTACGAGGCTTATGGGTCATAGGACATGTTCTTGAGTACATTTTGGGCAATTATTTCTTTATTTTTCACCGTGAATTTAAAACCAACAGATTTGTAGAGCTCAATTTATCACTCGTTAAAGCCCCGTGGCAGCCATTTACCAGATTTGTGTCCGCCATTTACTGGAAAAGGGTTGCTCTCCACAGACCCTTTTTCTAAATGTCGAAATGGTCTATTGTAAGGAGAAGAATGCAAGCTGCCCTCGCAGAAGCCAGTAGCTGCGATTTTCCTGCGATCTGAGCGACCCTAGCGATTATGTGGAAACCAGGCTTAAGAGTGCCGCTCCTAGAGTACTGGCGTCAAATCTTAAAAAACAGGTGGCTTAAATGGTTATTGTATCTTCCTTTGGATTGAGTGGCTTGAAAGAAAGTTCAGGTATTTTGCTGTAATTATGTCGTTGCGATTTTTGATATCTTGATATCTTGATTATTTTCAGAATTACAGCATTTTTCTTTTATCGAAAGAATTCATTAGAAGTTTTGAAAAAAAAGTGGAATTGTTTTAGATCCTAACTTACTAGAGGAAAGAAAACGGTAGAATTTTCAAGAAAAGCACAGTTTATGAAGGTCTACCGGGTGAGTCAATAAAAACAATCCCCGTTTGAAAAGCCACTGCTCCTTGAATATCAACGTAATAATATTGGCAAATATATTATTTAATTGTGGACATGTTCAAATAGATTTTAAAATTTACCTAACTGAAATCTGCCACTGTAATTCTGAAAATGATCAAGATATCAATAAACAATTATAACAAAGTAGCCGAAGTTCCTTTTAAGGCATTAAATCAAACAAAAGATTCATTAACCATTCATGCAATCTTTTCAAAGATTTGATGCATATGCTGCGAAGGGGTGGATATTTGTGATACTTGTAGTTGTGCATTTACTGATTTATTCATTTGGGCTCCCTGTGTGTAATCGGTAAATCTTAGGTCGCATGCGGATAAATCAGGCCTCATACTCTGTTACATCTGGCTGAAACTCATTCCTAAGGGCGACGTACGTGAAAAACAGATGGTTGGGGAAATAAAATTATCAATTCGAAATCAAATCGATTTGCGTTGCAAAACAAATTGCGAATGAAACTTTACCAAATGCGGAGGCAGAGCATGGGCGATAGGACAACCAAATGTGAATCAGTGTTGATTTTTTGTAAGTGGCGAGCCACCTTAATTAACCCATTGTTTGGAATCTATTGTTGATTAGTAGTGAACCACCTTATCGCTGATCCACGAATCAAAATATTTTTAGTAGCGAGCCACCTGAAATGCAGACCCACCTTAAGCTACACAAAATTTAACTCGTGGATCAACGGCTCACATACACAATGGGTTGAGGTGGCTCGCTACTGTTAAAAATTTAACACTTATACACATTGGTGTCCTATATGGAGTAAGGCCGTATCAGATTGTTTTATTTTCTCCAAAGATACCAATATAGCTACATTGATTTTCTTTAACACCCTGTATAGTACTTATTTGTCAACCTCATTTCCATGACCCAAAAAGAGGCTGTTGAAATCCAGCATTGACGTAGGAAACTGGCCCTCGGAACCAGGTTGCTTATTTGTGAAAGGACAGAAAACGTAAAATTTCGTTATCTACCGAGTGAGTCAGGAAAATGTTTAGATGTTTGAAAGCCTGTAGCTCTCAAACCATTTATCAGATTCCTATAAACTGATAATACCTGTGTAGCTAACATATCAACTTAGGTAAGAAAATTTACTTTGTCAAAATTGGTCGTATCGTTCTCAGGTTACAAGCGATTTTATAAAATGCTTCTTCTCAAAATCCTCCAAAATAGGCCTAAAATCCAATCCAGCCTATTTCATGAAAATTAGAAAATTCAATGAAAGGCAGAATAACAGTGGCAAGTGTATGCGATTATACAGCAGCCTCTTTATTTAGCTAGTAAATGTTTAAACGATAAGATAGATCGATATAGAGTCAACCTCGTTCCCAGGGTGTTCTGACGTCATACGCTAGTCACGAAGCCGAGTGAACAACAAACTCACTCTAGAGTGAACCACCTTATAAGCGATAAGGTGGTTCAAACTCACATAGGTAGAGCAACGAACTCACTCTGGGGACGAGATTGCGATAGAGTTTGATTATGATATGNCAAATAAACTAAAATTATGGCGATGATATTTTTTGGCATCAAATATATAGTTATTCTGATATTTTTGAGTTCTTTAAGGTAACTCTGCTTTCCGCTTTATTGAGCACGTAAAGCTTGTTTTTACAAATCCTCCTCTCCAGAAATTTATTAATTACTCGGAAACCAATCACTCTATCGAAATTCTGTGAAAAGTATTGTATTACCCATATTCTTGGCAATGGAAAGATATCTTAAACGCAACGTTTGTTTTTGCAGCTTTGAAGAAAGCTCATTTTAAGATATTTTATACTCCTCTAATCAAAGGATTTTAATCACAATTTATTACCACTGACACTATATGTTCACACATGCCAAATTTGAAGGCAACAGCTTGGCTAGATGTTCCGCTATAAATTTCTAAAGTTTGGTAGCCTACTCGACAACACACCGTGATTTGTAATGAAACTTTATCCTATTTCATCTTGCTTCGCTTGTCTGATAAACAGAAAGAATGACGAATACTTTCCCGCCAAACGCCAACGCTGCTTGATTCGAGGTCTGGGTTGGAGAGAGCCTCTCTTTCGTTACGAGGCTTATGGGTCATAGGGCATTTTCTTGAGTATATTTTGGGCAATTCTTTCTTTATTTTTCACCGTTAATTTAAAACCAACAGATTTATAGAGCTCAATTTATCACTCGTTAAAGCCCCGTGGCAGCCATTTACCAGATTTGTGTCCGCCATTTACCAGAAAAAGGTTGCTCTCCACAGACCCTTTTTTTAAATGTCGAAATGGTCTATTGTAAGGAGAAGAATGCAAGCTGCCCTCGCAGGAGCCAGTAGCTGCGATTTTCCTGCGATCTGAGGGACCCTAGCGATTATGAGGCTTAAGAGTGCCGCTGCGAGAGTACTGGCGTCAAATCTTAAAAAACATGTGGCTTAAATGGTTATTGCATCTTCCTTTGGATTGAGTGGCTTGAAAGGAAGTTCAGGTATTTTGCTGTAATTATATCGTTGCGATTTTTGATATCTTGATATCTTGATTATTTTCAGAATTACAGCATTTTTCTTTTATCGAAAGAATTCATTAGAAGTTTTGAAAAAAAAGTGGAATTGTTTTAGATCCTAACTTACTAGGGGAAAGAAAACACTAGAATTTTCAAGAAAAGCACAGTTTATGAAGGTCTACCCAGTGAGTCAATAAAAACAATCCCCGTTTGAAAAGCCACTGCTCCTTGAATATCAACGTAATAATATTGGCAAATATATTATTTAATTGTGGACATGTTCAAATAGATTTTAAAATTTACCAAACTGAAATCTGCCACTGTAATTCTGAAAATGATCAAGATATCAAAGATTCCAATAAACAATTATAACAAAGTAGCCGAAGTTCCTTTTAAGGCATTAAATCAAACAAAAGATTCATCAACCATTCATGCAATCTTTTCAAAGATTTGATGCATATGCTGCGAAGGGGTGGATATTTGTGATACTTGTAATTGTGCATTAGCTGATTTATTCATCTGGCCTCCCTGTGTGTAATCGGTAAATCTTAGGTCGCATGCGGATAAATCAGGCCTCATACTCTGTTACATCTGGCTGAAACTCATTCCTAAGGGCGACGTTCGTGAAAAACAGATGGTTGGGGAAATAAAATTATCAAGTTGAAATCAAATCGATTTGCGTTGCAAAACAAATTGCGAATGAAACTTTACCAAATGCAGAGGCAGAGCATGGGCGATAGGACAGCCAAATGTGAATCAGTGTTAATGTTTTGTAAGTGGCGAGCCACCTTAATTAACCCATTGTGTATTTGTTTGGAATCTGTTTTTGATTAGTAGTGAGTGAGCCACCTTATCGCTGATCCGCGAATCAAAATATTTTTAGTAGCGAGCCACCTGAAATGCAGACCCACCTTAAGCTACACAAAATTTAACTCGTGGATCAACGGCTCACATACACAATGGGTTGAGGTGGCTCGCTGCTGTTAAAAATTTAACACTTATACACATTGGTGTCCTATATGGAGTAAGGCCGTATCAGACTGTTTTATTTTCTCCAAAGATACCAATATGATGATGATTCGTGATGTCCCGTTCTTATAGTAACACATAGCTACATTGATTTTCTTTAACACTCTGTATAGTACTTATTTGTCAACCTCGTTCCCATGACCCAAAAAGAGGCTGTTGAAATCCAGCATTGACGTAGGAAACTGGCCCTCGGAACCAGGTTGCTTATTTGTGAAAGGACAGAAAACGTAAAATTTCGTTATCTACCGAGTGAGTCAGGAAAATGTTTAGATGTTTGAAAGCCTGTAGCTCTTAAACCATTTATCAGATTCCTATAAACTGATAATACCCGTGTAGCTAACATATCAACTTAGGTAAGAAAATTTACTTTGTCAAAATTGGTCGTATCGTTTTCAGGTTACAAGCGATTTTATAAAATGCTTCTTCTCAAAATCCTCCAAAATAGGCCTAAAATCCAATCCAGCCTATTTCATGAAAAATAGAAAATTCAGTGAAAGGCAGAATAACAGTGGCAAGTGTATGCGATTATACAGCAGCCTCTTTATTTAGCTAGTAAATGTTTAAACGATAAGATAGATCGATATAGAGTCAACCTCGTTCCCAGGGTGTTCTGACGTCATACGCTAGTCACGAAGCCGAGTGAACAACAAACTCACTCTAGAGTGAACCACCTTATAAGCGATAAGGTGGTTCAAACTCACATAGGTAGAGCAACGAACTCACTCTGGGGACGAGATTGCGATAGAGTTTGATTATGATATGGCCTGATAGCTGTAGGCCAAAATTTCTAGCAAATTTGATCTGGGGATTTAGGCCTGTTTTGAAGGATTTTGAGAAGATGAATTACAATAGATTGCTTTCAGTTTGAGAACGATACGCCCGATTTTGACAAACTAAATTTTCTGCTCTAAGGTGATGTGTTAGTTACACAGGAATTATCAGTTTATAGGAATTTGATAGATGGTTTGAGTGCTACAGGCTTTCAAACATCTAAACATTTTCCTGACTCACCCCGGTAGCAATTTTGTTTTGAGTGCAGGAAGTGTGTGAATTCATAAGTTTTCGAAACAGCAATTTACAGTTTGTTTTCAAGGAAAGAGAGCAAAGCACGTTGCCTTTATTCGGAATATGCTGCAGAGAGATTTGTGATTTGACAGATTTGAGGGTTTTAAAGCTGCTAATGTTTGGACGAAAAGTTTTGCTTTGGCTGCCCACCTAAGAGGGGGGCATTTAGATTTTCGGATCTTCGTATCGAGGCAATATTCTCAATTGCAATATTTTGCTCGGATTTTGGGATCTTGTCATCGCATCGGATTTCGGAGCGAACTTCGGATCGAAAAAATATAAACGGATTCCGGATTCCTTTGCAATGTTTTGGAGGATTTCGTTGAAAATTTTGTCGTTTTAACGAATTTCGCTACCCTTTGCTACCCTTCAATGCCCCCTCGCCTAGCCCCACGGCATAGAGTTTGTGTGATCGCGCCATAAAACAGCAAACCGCATAACTTATTTTTGAATAAAACAAGAAAGAAAACGAATGAATTTTGAAAACCGAAAAAAGAAATGCTTTCTTTACATTACATGTACATTTTTTATATTTTTAATTCTTTCGACAGTGTAAAAATGTAAATATATATAAATACTGCTTTACAGTTTGCCCTGTTAACTAAACAAAAAGAAAAACCTAAACTATCTAGTTATAATGCTTCATACATGAAGTAAACAAACGTAAAGTCGAAATATTATCGTGGAGCACGTAACAGCTTTCTTAAAAGCAGAGAAGCTACTTATTGTTTTGGCTTCAGATCCTAATTTGTTCCATAGTTTGGCTCCCCTGAAAGAAAAGCTCCAAGGGGTGTTTTCAAGAGCGGAAGGTTCAAATCCAATTTGGAATTGCGTAATTCCCTGACGCATGTATCAGAGGCTCTTGTGAACAGACCTCTTTGGAGTTGTTCGTTGTGAATTATTCATACCATAAAGCTGAAGGCAGCTTTTTCTGGAATAGATTCTCGACACCTGACAGTAAAAATACCCCATTCATGCTTTCTCTGTTAAAACCATCAACCACTGAGTTGTTTACTTAACAAGTCGTGCGGCACGCTGAGTTAGCCAATCAAATTTTAAGAAAGGGAGCGCGTCATTGGACAATTTATCCACATGGTCTTCAAGTAGATTGATTACCTGAGTTCCTTGTTCCCCTGTGCTTTTTGACTTGATGATGTCGCTTCATTCAACAGAGACTCATAATATTACTCTGAAAAGCTTGACCCTTTTTCGGCCCTCACACACAAGAAATTGTGGTGGCAATCAGCTCACAAGATTCCACGAATTCCAATGTGATTCAAGCGTTAATCGACAGCGTGAAGTTTTTACGTATGTTAAGTTTTCGTCATTAACTGTGTACCGAATGGGCTTTTTGCTGCATTTTGTTTCTGCGAGGTGAGAGCTGAGAATGAACTTAACCAGGGTCATCTTGTTCACAGTTTTATTACGAGTCCCTGTTGAGCAAGGTTTTCCGCAGGGATAAAAGGGACTTAGGTAATCAGTCTAGTTTTCTACTAGGCTAATTTTTCCCCGCAAAAAGCAGAGCACGCTTGAGCAAAAAGTAGAAAGAGACCAAGCTCACTTTTTCTTCTTAGGGTAGAAACTTTTCAAGAAAAACTTTCAAGTAGAAAGAGACCAAAATCAAATTTTAAGCGGGGTGAGTGGCCGAGCGGCTTATCCAGTTCCCGTTAGGTAACTGAAGTTGAGCTTGGTCGAGTGAGGAAAAAATCTGAATGGGCGACCTTCCAGATGCCTGAACAAGTAACTCACTTCTCCGTCCTTCGGAAGGGATGGTAAACCAGCGGTCCCATGCCTGGATGCGGCATGCACTGCTCATAGTAGGCCTAAATTAGCTGCAATATAACTAGATATCCTTTCAGCCTTCTTGCGATAAAGTAATGATGATGATTTTCGCTGAAGTGCACAGTCAGAGAAAAAAGTTGTTTGTCTGTTTTAATTAAATCAAATTTAATGAGAAGAATTAGATATGAAATGTATAAGATATGAAATATGTGACTCAAATCTCAACTGCGCATGCTTATATTCGAAATAATTCCCTTCGCTCGAAAAATTCCCCAAGTAGAAAACCGAATTTAAGCCCGTTTTCCACTAGGCGAATTTATTCGCGCGAAGGGATTTTTTTCGCGGCGAAAATGTTGAATCCATTCGAACTCACTTTTTCGCTGCTGCGAACAGCAATCGCGAATGAGCTCATACGTGAAGGATGCATGCGTATGCTCGAAGAAAATCGCTTTGCGCGAATAAATTCGCCTAGTGGAAAACAGGCCTTAGACCTCGTTTACACGACACAGATACAAAAGATTACGAATTTAAGATTACGGCAGAAGTCCAAGTGTTTTAGCCTTGCGTTCACACGGTATCTGTACGAAAATGATCTGAAAACGGCTTGACATCAAAACGGAATCATTCAACGTTATTTGAAAGCAATTCGAAACTGGTCAATTTGATTAAGATCTTTTGAAACTTCAGTTATGTACTAAGCAGCCACCAAGTCCGTTAACGTAAATGTTCTTTTTCTTTGTAAATTTGGTTTCACATTAGATGTCAGGCATTGAATCCTAAAAAACTACAAGAACGAGTTTGCGCTCGTGTCAATATTTCATTCATCACAACCCTGACTAGAATCTAGTATAGTATCCATTAGTTTTTAATCGTTAGTAGTGTAGTTTATATGTAGCTTTTCGAAATTGTATATTTAGTTGTATTTTAGGTGTATGTTCTTCATGTGAAGGCCTTGGGGTAGTCATGATCTATTGCTCCCCTTGGTATCGTTTTTGTAGTGTTGTATGGTAGCTCATTCGTAGTTAGGTAATTCGTAATTGTCAATTTTTTACATTGAATTTATAAAAAAAAAAAGCAATTCGACATCATTTGGATGGAAGCAATTAGTTTTGGTTCTATTTGAAAGCGATAACTCCTGGAAAGTGCGTTTAAAATATGTTTAGGGAATTCGTTATCCCAATAGACGATCGTGCTAAAGATGGCATCAGGGAATTTTTTACAATGAGCCTTTGCGTCTGAAAGAATTTCGATTGGTTTGATTGGTCGATTTATCGTGGAACGCAAAGGATCATGGTAAAAACTTCTCTGACGCCATCTTTAGCGCAATCGTCTAATCTGACGCGTTTTTAATCTAGTATACGAATCAAGCTTTACCGTCCTTTCAACTTCAGTCTTTACGAAATTTGATTTATATTTTTCGATCGATTTAGGCCATATTTAAACCAAGAATTTTAAAGAAATCCTTATATTTGGGTACCCTGGGTACCAGACTCTTTTGAGAGTCTGGTACCCAGGGTAATATTTGGGAAGCACTCCGCCGAAAAATTGACAAAAAGCTGTCGAGTGTTATTTCGGATTCTGACTATAGATTACATCATTAAAGACCCATTGCTAACCATGATCCTTTGCGCGCTGAATAAAAAGCAAAACAAGCAGAACTTAGGCCAGAAACGACTTTCGTATCATCTAAAAGTCTACTTTGGGCCCGCAGAGGATCATGGTTAGCAATGGGTCTTTAATCTTTAGATCGGTCTTTTGTACGATTTATCATGGCCTGTCAAAAGTGGGACTTTATTGTATTGGCGTAGTTGATTCACTCTCGCTAGAACATTTTTATTAGCATAAGTCTAGCAAAATTAAAGATATATCAATTTATCAAGTTACCGGACAGTTACTCATTGGTTTTTTCCCGAAAATATGTCAAAGAACATGGGGTAGATTTGCTTTGTGTGAACACAGCTTTAATAAAGTTATTTTTATCCTGAATGATAAAAAAGTAGCTCAATTTCTTAGTGGCGTTTTATTAAGTGCTGTAAAGCTGTCTACACAATAACTAAAAGTGATTTTGTGCTGTAGACTAGTTGAACAGATAGGTACTTGAATTGGAGGTAAATGGCCTAAGTTGAAGACAGTTTGAGCCATTGTTAACAAAATTAAGGAGAAAAATTCTAAAATCTTCTCAGTAGTGTTTCATTTCGTAGCGTAAATTTGTCTACAAAGTAGCGAAAATGATGTCGTGCAGTACCGTAGACTAGTTGAACACTTGCCTTGGTAGGTAAATGGCCTAAGTTGAGGACAATTTGGGCCATTGTTAACAAACCTAAAGGGAAATTGATTAAATTCTAAAATCGTCTCGAGATCACAGGTCGCACTCTGACTATTGTTCTGCGATTCTTAATTGCTTTGTTAGCGTAAACAGAGCGTGTTTGCTGATTGGCCGAATAATTCGCAGGTGGTTAAACACCGTATCAGCTGCCGTATGTAATTATTATATACACGGAGGCGAGGATTTTGCTTGCTTATAGCTGGCCAGTCCTTCCTAGCGAACTACTCATTGATGTATGGCTGTTGGCGAACAGCGGGAATTGATTTTTGTGCAAGCAAATTATTTCGCCATCTGAATATCCACGAGTACACGCGCAGAGAAAAGCCTTAGCTTCTTCTTAGTAGAGAAAAGCTCTTTAGTTAAAGCACACGGCAATTCAACTCCGATTCTTCATTCTAGCGCCTTGAGAATATCATCGGTTGAGTTACGGTATGTCTTCGTCTGTATGCCCTCGCACTATAGTCCAGCAACCACCACCGAAAGATTCCGCCGCGGATTGTGCGCTTGGCAAGAAAATGCGGAAACTGGACAACGAAGAGGTAACAAAAGGCATAATGCAAAGCGGAAATCCAAACACAGGCCTCGAAGCAACTGGACCCTTACCAAATGAGATCTTTGAGCTTCTCAACGAGTTCTGGCGGCCGAGCGACGTTATGGCGCAAGAGCAACACATGCTGAACGGCAAGCGGCGGAACGTCGAGAGTCCAGGCGGTGAAGATCAAGTTGAAGATGATAAAGGTATTAATATGCTAAATTGTATTTCCTAATTCTTTTATTAAATGAAAAACGTATTTTAAAACATTTCAGAGCATAATAGTAAAATTCTAAAGAAAACTGATCAAATTTCCTCTCATCAGTGGAGTCATTGTCCAGATTCACCAACGTGTATTTGCTTTTTCGCCAAATCAAAATCTTTAATCGCAAAGATCTCGTAACAGTCGTAATCGCGTTTTATTAAATGCGTTTCACTGTTTTCTCGTAATGATCCTTAATACTTGTACATAGAGACGTTTAAGCAAAGAATGAGAGGGATTTGACTAATCACAACCGAAACCTAGTTACGCCTCATTATCGACTAAATTTGCTACAACTTCGCTTGTTACGCCTTTAGAAAGCAGTTAGGATTCTTTAAGAGATCGTTATCTCGAAACCTGATGTCTTACGGAGTTAAATGTGTTATGTACTCATTGATGTACTCTCTCTCTTTGTTACGAGCTTGCAGTTTCACGATTAAAGTGTGAAAACGCGATAATCGGTTATCTGTATTGTGTTTCACCTTAATCAAGGTTAAACGGAATTCTATCGGCTTTTAATGGATTACTAGCAGTTTCTTAGCGTTGCAAAGTATTATTTTAGTTGCTTCAAACAGTTTTAAATTGTACGTTTGTTCTTCTACCATATATAAATTGATTTCTTTTTACAGTCGTGCAATGGATCATGGATAAAATATCTTTTGTTTAACATCGCTTTTAGATTCTTCTTAAATGTATCTGCCGGCGTTCTTCTAACTCTATAGCCATAAAAATTTTTAATAGCTATTTCCTAGCATTCAAAACTGTAATCTCAGTAGCTTCAAACACTTTTACACTTTATATTTGTTCTGCTACCATTTCAAACATAAATGGATTTCTTTTTACATTCGTACAATGGGTCAATAAGATTTCTTTAAACTCGTGTTAACTGCGCCTGCCTGCGTTCTTCTAACTCTTCAATCAATATCTATTTCCTAGCATTCAAAAGTTTAATTTTAGTAGCTTCAAGCAGTTTTAAATTATATCTTTGATCTTCTACAAGTGCGAACATAAACGCATTTCCTTTACGGTTGTACAACTAGTAAAGTAGAAATTTCTGTTGCTTAAACAGTTTAAATAATTCGGCCTAGCTGCGTTCAATTTCTTTTTTATTCTATCTGTGATCTTCTTCCATTATAAAAGTAAATATATTTTTTACACAGTCATACAATTAGTGAAGTAAAATTTCCTTTGTTTCAAACGTTGCTTCTTCCATCAACTTCTGGCATCTTCCAGCATTCTTCTACCAGTACAAACATATATTAATTTGTGTACAATCGTGCTAAGTCCACCAAAATGTCTCTTGCGATTTGAGTAGCTTGTGCTAGCAGCTTTTAAACTCTTCTCAACAGGATATGTGTTCTTCTTTGTACTAATTGAAATATACATGATTTTTCTTGTACAATCGTTCAACAAGTGAATTAAAATTACTCTTGTATAACATTAAATATATTCCTGCTAGTTTCTCTTGAAATATTTTAACTATAGACGCATCCTACATTACAGCAGTAGAAAAACACATTTATTTTTTGCACATTCGTACTATATGTGAAGTAAAAGCCCTTTCTCGCTCCTGTTTAAAAGTTAAGTTATTTGTGGTAGTGGCCTTAAAACCTTTAGATATATTAGCGTCCTAAATTACACCAGTATACAAACATGCTTTTTCATTCATTCGTAAGATAAGGGAAGTAAAATTTCTGTACAACATGTAAGTTATTTTTGGTAGCTGCTTTCAAGTTTTTACATGTAATTCTTGCACAATGTAATTGGCTAAACAATATTTCTCTCGTATATCATTAAGCTATTGTTACTACTTGCTTTCAAACACTTTTAAATCGTAATTGTATAAACGTTTCTTCTTTACATATAGGAATTTCTTGTATCATCGTAAAACGGATAAGAGGAGATGTGCTTGTCTAAATCCCTTAGTAACTGGCTACCTTTAAACTCCTTTTAACAATATACACATCCTCCTACTTTATACCAACCAGTGCAAACATACAAGTAATTGCGCAATTGCACAATGGCCCAAGTAAACGTTACTGGTATGCTATTTTAGTTATTGGTTATAGCTTAGTTTAAACTCTAATTAGCGATATATAAACTGATTTACATTGTGCTAATCCTCATTTGCTTTTTACTAAAGTTTGTAAAATGTTCACGATACAGCATTTAAAATAAAAACGAATTCAAGCTTATTTTAAACTCTTGTGGGCGGAAAATGCGTGCTTCTTTTTACCAACGATAAATACTTTCATGGGCAAAAAATTTGCAAATTTGAAACAATCATAAAATATACCATTGTAAATTGCAAATTTTACGTTGTCTTAAGCATTCGAAAAGATCTCCCATGTGGGAAAATGTTATTTCCAAATCACCCTGGTGTGCATCTTAGCTTTCCTTGATTTTGAACAGGTTCTATATTCGACAGAAAATGTTTCTTACTGTCAAAGCTTCTTTCCTGAAAATATGGATTTTATTTCTTCTTCGAAATTTAGGCTGAAAATTTTCTACATCGCTATTTCTTATTAGGCGGTTCTCTTTTGTAGTGCTAAACATGTTGATTGAACAATGGACTTTTTGAAATCGTTTTCTAATGAAAATTAGCTTCGGCCTTAATCTAATTTATCCTTTAGATGCTTCAAATTTGCTTAAAAATTCGACCCATCAGATTTCAAACAAATTTTTTCCAACGTTACTTTTAGCTACATCTACTATTGTGAAGAGTTATTTCGGCAACTTTCCAATGTTGGATATGCCTTGAAATATGGCCAAGAAAGTTTGCTTCTTTAATCTTTATCATCAAATCATTACCAAAAGATTGTCTCAAGGTTGCAACGAAGTTGCGATGTTGTTTCAATATTGTTTCATCAGAAAAATTTACTTGATTTTATATTAAGTTTCTTTCAAGTATATCAAAATTATTAGTTTCCTTTCTTTATTTCAGTAAATTTTTCATTTGCAAGTTAAATTGCACCATAAAAAATCATTTTGTTTTAAGTTTTTTCTTTCTTTTGTGTTATTATTTTAGCACGTTTCTATCAATGTTTGTGCCCTTTCACCACATTTGAACAGATTTCGCAACAAAGAAACAATAAATTTCATATCAGCGCTCGAAGCGAACGAATGATACCTTGCTTTAGGCAATCCCGACTGATTAGAAAATGCACAAACAATGTTCTTGTATGCGTGTTGCACAATATTTCATTAAAAACGAACAAATACAGTATAAATAATTGTACTTTGAATAGAGGTTTGTTTTGTACGACGTTTCGGGCATAAACCCATTATCAAGTGATTAGAGAATAGATCAATCTAAAGCTGTGTGATTGGAGAGCAGCATTCCTTTGGAATCTAGACCTTGAGTATAACACTTTGAAAACTAACAGCGATGTTTCCACCGAGCGAAAAGAGGTTTTTGATGAACCAAACGGTTATTTTGCCAGAAGCATTTTTAAGGACTTTTGAATGTCGTTGTTTATTCGAACGAAATTGGCAGCAATGGATTTTCCGCCAGAAATGCTGTTATTTTGCGCAGGAAGACCGTAAGCGGAGATAGGATCTATAAGCGGCTCTCGAGCTTACGTGCCTTCAATGGTATGTCATTTTAGGCCCCAGGCTATTCTTTGATCAAAGAAAATCATTTTTTGGATTGCACAGACAATAAATTGCTCATATACTGCAGTCTTAATCAACCCTAAGAACTGTATTCCCTGTGATTTTATCATCGTTTACCCTCGGTCGCTAGAGTGAGCGATTTACGAGCCGTCCTCGATGTTATACGGTTTTAGGCCCAACGGCCATGTTTTGATCAAACGAATCAATTTATAGATTGCACAGACAATGAATTGTTGAAGTTTGAAAAATTGTCTATGATTTTATCATCGTTTACCATCGCTTGCTAGAGTGAGCGATCTATATAAAGCTATCGCATCATTTTACTCGAACAGAATTTCATTTTAGGCCCCGTGGCTATGTATTGATCGATCGAAATCAATTTATAGATTGCACAGACAATGAATTGCTCATATACTTTAGTTTTAATCAGCCCTAAGTACCATATTGTCTATAACTATATCATCTGTTAACCTTCTGTTACGTTAACATGGTGTGTTGCATAAGGCCATAACCACTTGCTGTATGTTGTGATTCTAACTATATCATCTGTTAACCTTCTGTTACGTTAACATGGTGTGTTGCATAAGGCCATAACCACTTGCTCTATGTTGTGATTCTATGGATTTCATCAGATTGAACATCAGTGATCTTTCACATAGATTTAGCTTTATGAATCAGGTGAATAAAAACCTTCTTTGTTCGCGAGAATGTATATTCAAGAATTTTCAACTGATTTTGATTGTCTATAGATCATTTTATAGAAGAAAGGCTGACTTAGACGTGGAAATTTAGTTGATTGAAATCTGCCGCACCGTTCTAAACTACATGCGATCTTACCTAAAAGCCGTTTCTGCAAACTTTCGAGAAAGCGCTCACAAAGTTGATCAAATTTCGCCAAATTTTCACCTTTAGAAGGATGACAATTGCTACATTTGTTGTTAAGAAACGGAAATAAACCTTGCTCTGTTTTTATGAACGTTGGATATGCAAATTTATTTGGTGCTTTCCTCAAAGGAGAAAAATCCTGCTCGTTCACATCGCCCTGTAGCCGAAAATTGAAATAATTCATCATCTGAGTCCTTTTTCGTGTGTTTTCAGTAAAAAAATCCTAAGTAATAAGTTGGCTATCGTTTCGCGAATAGCTGACATTCTTGACTCACTCGGTATTTAATATACTATTCTGCGTATCACAGAATTTGATACACTTTTTGCGACTGTTTTTAAAGGATTTTTTAGATCGATTGCTCTCATAGAATTGCTCCAAACATTGGAGTAAACTGAGCGATCTTCGTTTATTCTTCCACATATACCCCGCTGAGCCAGGGTGATTTTGTAAAACAAAAGATTCAGCTCTCTGACGTTAAAAAATGATCTGTTTTTGTGAATAACAGATTTCACACCTTCAGCGCAGCCGACCATAATGTTTTGTTCTCACTGTTTATTTTGATTTGATTGAGTGCGTCCAAAGGTGTGAGATCTATTCTTCAGAAAGGCAGATCGCTTTGTGGTGTCGGAGAGCTGAATCGTTTGTGTTACAAAATTCACTCTAAATGCTGCGATTTCTTGTAACAAATCTGTAATAAAAAACAAAAACAACACTTGTATTCCTTGGGTCAGACTTAACAGAATATCTATCAAACCATATATATTTCTGTTTATCAATTTGCATATACGAATGGTGTTGATTAAACATCTAACTCACTTAAAAATGTTTATGAGAAACCGTTTATAGACAAGGGTTCTCGAAGTTTTCGATTTCAAAATTTTGTTGTACTTTAAAATGCTTGAAAAAGCATTGGTTGCATGGAAAAACAATCAAATGGATCTCTTTGTTTGTGATTTGACAAGAAACAATGCTCGGCAAACACTGGATTTGAGGGCGAGGCCCTCGTGAGGCCCTCTCTTGTCTTACGTGACTGACAAGCATATTTCTGCACAACGGCACGGCAAGCAAGAATACAGCAAGACCCCGCAATTAAGAAACCACCTTTAAGAAACTTTTAGCCCAAACTTTTCAAAGGGTTTTTGCAGGGTTAAAAGCTTGCATTTGCAAGGAGGAGAAAAATCTAAAAATATCTCACTGAAATCAAAGTTGGCCACGCTCCAGGAACAATGCATAGCCAAAGAAACATTGCTGTGTCTGAGTGCTCAATTTATAGACAAGCATATTTACCATTGCATATCCCCTTTAACTAACTAAATACTACGTTCAAATTGAGTTTATAAAATGCGTTATTCCAATTCCAACGCTCTCTTACTCTAGCGTCAACTAAGCTTTAGAGGAGCAAAATTTCCGAATGAATCGCTCCGTGAAGTCATCCATTATCTAAATTAGAAAGATACATATTCCATGTTATTACTTTTAAGTATTGAGATTTCTCGTGTCAATAACCAAAATCTTCCACCGATAAAAATATCAATGTTTTAATTGATTTTTCAAACAAGGCCTAGAATGGTTTTAATAATTGTTAAACTTCACGGTCTTGTGTTAATTCTGCGATCAGAAGCCCTAAATCCAGTTAATTTTAGTTAAAAATAAGATTCGTGAAAGC
Organism: Aurelia aurita; assembly: GCA_004194415.1. Lineage (NCBI taxonomy): Eukaryota > Metazoa > Cnidaria > Scyphozoa > Semaeostomeae > Ulmaridae > Aurelia > Aurelia aurita. Next base: position 369,840 of record REGM01000156.1, on the reverse strand, counting down.
TCATTTTCGATTTATCGCCGAGATTTTTTCGGTCCAAAAAAATAAACAAACATTCTTTGACAAATCTCTTGTTTTGTTCTTGGTGCTTGAAGAAAATATGTCGCATTTGTAATGTTATGTCTTCATTAGCAATATATAGGGACTTTGTTTGTTAAAAATTTCCTGTATAGAACAAAAGTTAACTAAAATGTTAAATTTTACTTGGTTGAGATTGGTCATACCGTTCAAAAGCTATACCGGGTGAGCCAAAACAATGTTTAGATGTTTGAAAGCCTGTAGCTCTTAAACAATTTATCAGATTCCTATGAACTGATAATACCTGTGTAGTCAACATACCAACTTAGATAAGAAAATTTAGTTTGTCAAAATCGGTCGTATCGTTCTCATATTACAATCGATTTTATAAAAATGCTTTATCCCAAAATCCTTCAAAACAGGCCTAAAATCCTAGATCAAATTTGTTAGCAATCCAGCTTTGTGATAATAGAAATAGACAAAAAAGGCTGAATGACAATCCCAAGTGTATACGTTTATGCAGCAGCCCCTTAATTTACCTAGTAAATGTTTGAGCCATAAGATAGACAGATAGAATTTGATTATAATGGCTGTGGGGCTAAATTTAATCAAAGATTTTAGGCCTGTTTTGAAGGATTTTGAGATGAAGAATGTTTATAACATCGCTCATAATTTGTGAACGATACGACCGATTTTAAGAAACTAAATTTTCTTATCTAAGTTGATATGTTAGTTAACTACACAGGCACCGCGAGCCTATAGGAATCTGATAAATGGTTTGAGAGCTACAGGTTTTCAAACGTCTGAACATTTTTCGGACTCACCCGGTATAAAAGAAACCCAAAGAGAGAATGCAGAAGGATCGTTCTGTCGATAGGCAGTGCTACGACCTTGCTTCTACACCTTAGAAACAGGCCTTTAAAATCAAACATAGAAGCAGAGACAACGAATTAGAAATTCTGTAACAGCAAATAATCACAGCTTCCAAGTTTCTTTGAGGATTAAATTTGATCAGAAAAGCATATTTTATTATCACAAAAGTAGCAGATGTAGAGTCCGTATCGCGCTTTGCAGATTAACGTGTTTTTGTTTGTTGTAAGAAATTTATGAAGGTGGGCCTGGCTTTGAATTCAGAAACATACGCATATTTTTATTTCTAGAATTTAAGGATTTGACCTTGTGACGAAAGTTTCTCACAATTTTCATCCTGCGTGAGGAAAAAAATGTATAAGCGTTTGAAAACCTGTAGCTCTCAAATCATTTATCAGTTTCCTATAAACTGATATTCCTGTGAAGCTAACAGAATTTGATTATGATAGCTGTGGGGCTAAATTGCTAGCAAATTTGATCAAACATTTTAGGCCTGTTTTGAAGGCTTTTGAGATGAAACATTTTTATAAAATTGCTTGTAATATAAGAACGATACGACCTATTTTGACAAACTAACTTTTCTTATCTAAGATGATATGTTAGCTACACGAGCATTATCAGTTTATAGGAATCTGATAACTGNCCTGTAGCTCTCAAATCATTTATCAGTTTCCTATAAACTGATATTCCTGTGTAGCTAACAGAATTTGATTATGATAGCTGTGGGACTAAATTGCTAGCAAATTTGATCAAACATTTTAGGCCTGTTTTGAAGGCTTTTGAGATGAAACATTTTTATAAAATTGCTTGTAATATAAGAACGATACGACCTCTTTTGACAAACTAACTTTTCTTATCTAAGATGATATGTTAGCTACACGAGCATTATCAGTTTATAGGAATCTGATAAATGGTTCGAGAGCTACAGGATTTCAAACGTCTGTACATTTTTTTTACTCACCTGGTATATTTTCAAAATTTCTTTTAATCTTGGTTCATACTAAAAACTAACACGCGTTGGAGTTGGGAGAACGCATTTTCTGAACCCAGTTTAAACGCATATTCAGTTAGTTATCACTTGCAAATGGAATCAAAATTCGGTTTTACTTCTCCAGATGTAATTCCATACATTGTGTCAACTGCAAACCAAGGATCAAGCAAGATCCAGTTTCGAGATTCCCTAGGATACATAATCCTAGGATACTGATTCTAGTGATCCAAGGATCTGCTCGGATTATCCTAGGTTTCTCTTCAACATCTTCACCAAGGGTATCCGTTACATTTTCTTTAACACAGCAAATGCGATTCCATGGAGTTCGCCAAAACCTAGACTGACCACGTGATTCCTTGTAGTCGTTCACTTTTTTTAATCTGATTTTTTATTTTCTCTCGTACAAGGACTCATGAGCAAACAGAGCCTCACCACCAAGTCGAGATTTGTTGGATGCGCCTGAAATTTTGTTTTACATTCTCATAAAATAACAACAATGACAAATTACAAAATACGATACCGCAAGGATGCATAGCAGTACATATCAACCCCCAATTTCGGGATTGAACTATACAATACGCCCCAAATGATCGAACTATTTTCCTTTTTCAACAGAGGTAGAAGATGATCTGACCTCGATTGCCGAGCAAGAGCAAGAGATGTCTCAAGACCGCAATACATCAAAGAGAAGATACAGCCGACTCTCAGATGGTTATGAAAGACTAAAGACTGTGTTGCCCTCCGTCAAAGACAAGCGCAGAGTCTCAAAGGTAAAGTGCTAAGTTTATCGACTCGTAAAGCCTTGTTTCCGTACAGTCGGAGCATCGTGTGATTTAGCCTCTCAAGGAGTATGACAATGGCTATGAACCTTAAGCTGAATACACACTTGAAGCGACATGGTGCGACGCCGCTTAAATAGGACTCCCGTTTGCCCAAACAAGGCCCGTGCCTGGGAGGCACTCGACCTCCCAAGTTTCTTTTGTTATACAAAATCCACCCTTTCAAATTCACCCTCAGGGCCTTGTTTTAACTTACTAACTGGCTGGGCCTTGGCCTCCAGCCCCTTCTTTAGTCCTATTGTATTTCCATTTCAAACAATAGGCCTATTGTCCTGTTTAATCAAGGAAACAATAGAGGGCCCCAGCCATGGTCCCTTAACAAAGGCTCTGTTCGCCTTTGCTGACTGCAATAGGTTTTTAATTAGCAAAAAATACATTCGAAATCGTAGGTTTTACTGCCGATTTGANATATCTCAACGTTTTATTGCCGAGTTGACCCCGTAAAATTTTCAGGTCACAGTTAATGTTCTCAGCTTGAACGTATGTCTACAAATATCGGAGCTAATTTGATCAAAATACGGTTAGCAAATACATCTGGACACGTGAAGAAACAACCAGTTTGGCTAGCCAAATTATCTCAAGTGCACTTGCTCATGATAAATACACTCCTTTCTACGTCATATTCAATACATTAAACATGGTGAAAGCATGAAAATGAACTCAGACAGATACAGCAAGAACCCGCCATTGAGAGGGTCAGGTTTTCAAAATCAGGCGATTTGGTTTTTTAACATTTTGGCAAATTCTCTCCAGAGCTTAACTTACAAATATGTCGCAGAAAGGTCAGACGAAGCAACTGCTTTAGCTGAACTGAATTTACTGATTTGAATCGACGTTTTCGAGTTTTTTTGCTGAATTTTCTTCTGCATTTTCGTTTCAAGATAAAAGCTTGTACTTTCCTATAACTCAGTTCTTAGTTACGGGGTTTTACTGTAACTTTCAAACATAGAAACCGAGAACTTATTTAGGCCGTTTTTCCACTGGGCGAATCGAATGGTTTAAACGGGATATCAAAAATATTTCGAAATTTTACTGGACGTTGAGTCTATGAATGAAAGGCTAGGGTTTTTTAAATTTATTAAGTCATACATCATTTGTAGCCATAATTAGCTATTCCCGTTCCATGTTGGCTAAAATTTCGAATGTCGCAGGACATAGATAGAATAGAAACGCTTGAGAGACGAATCGACCGTTGGACTTGCGCGGTGTGCGAAGTTTCGTGAGTCTAAAACCTAGCAAGCTAACAAAGAGAATTATGTAGCTTAGTATTTGCTTTATTGTATCTTGGTATTTTTGTAATCCTTGTATGTTTTCTTCGAATTTCGAGGATCGCTAGGTCGAGGTCTTGTGTCGAGATTCGTCTCATAACTGAGCGGCGTAATGGAATGGTCTGCGCGGTAAATATCGCAGCATCACAAACACGCGGCTAGATATTTCTCTCAAGCGCAGAGGGAAAGCGTTCGCTAATGACCAGCTTAATCAACAAATAATGATGCTTCAACTACCGATGTTATTTTGTTTATGTTATGGTCAACCCGACACATTGATTTTTGTTTATTTAGGCTGCATAGTAAACTAAGTGACCTGCACGAGAAAGTCAACATTACTTTCATTAGTATAACTGCTCAAATAGGTACTAGTTTGTTTGTTTCTCGACGATTCACACAAAAACAAGGCCTAGCGTCGCTTGTATTACTCGCCATTCCAGTTAAACTCGCCATTCTACAGTGGATTATAAAGTCCTTCGTGAAGAACTTAATCCCTTGTCAAACAGTGTCAATATTCCACACATTGATGTTCAGTGAAATGTTGGCACCGTTAGACCACCTTGTTCAGTGACCCAGCATTTGTTGAACGTTGTTCACTGAAGTTTGATCGCGATCAAAAATGTAGAAGGCAGCTTTTTGCATATTTTCCATTTTAATAAGCTCAAACCAGCTTTCCTTTTTAACAGTAATAATACCAGGGACTGCCGTTATGTTTGTTGCAAAGAAAGAAAATTTGGCAACCGTATTTTTCACCGATTGGTGGCTATATCCCACGCCACTGAACAACAGCCAGCAAATGTTAGACCATGTTCAGTGAAATGTTGGCTCCGTTTGAACACACTGAATAACAGCCAACAAATTTATGGTGATGTTCAGTTAAATGTTGACATCGTTTGACCAGGTCTTTATGCATTACGGCGCTCGGCATTGGAAAATTAAATGATTTGAATCATATCTTTCAAACTGATATGAAACAGATCCTTTGAAAACAGTTTTTATGCTTAGAAACTCTGGTAGATGAAATGAAAACTGCTAAACTTGTTCCTATAGCGCTTAGAATTTTGATACCAATACGACCATTACCATTAAAATCTGTGCCTTGGTGAAACTAACAATTGCCACGGTTCTAGCCAAAGTTCATCTTCATGAAAAGCTAACATTAAGAACTCATCACCTGAGATATCATTATCATCAATTAGGAAGGGTTGTCCTCCCGTATCTATACATCTTAAACATCTGTCTCTCATATTCTTCAAGACCCTCGTTAAGTTGTTAGCCAGTATCCCTAGACATGGCATGTTTTAAAGGTGAAATGGTTTGATAAAGAAGTGTTTTTATCACTGATTTTAACATAAACTAATGATTTTGGTATATTTAGAAGCCGATTTTTTTCTGAGAGTTTCATAAACAAGAGTGAAATTTTATACATCCAATCCTTCCAGTTTGAAGATGCAAGCTTCAGTAGATTTCTTTTTCATTTAATGTTATTTAACCACGACATCCATTCAGTTGTATAATAAAGTAAATTATGATAAAAAGTTACAATGATAAGTTCTATTTACTAAATTGAAAATATGCTGTCTTAAGAATATCGAGAGAATGGTAAGTAACTGATCTTCCATGGATTCGTGCAAAACTAGTTTCTGTTAGCTCAAAAGACAATTTAATTTGTTCGATTCCTTCGGAACAATTGACACCTTCTCTCCATTGGGCATATGGCAAGCGAACTCGGCAAAATATAAACAAAGCTTCTTCCATATAAACGAAGTCCTTGCAAGTTGATAAACGAGAAGCGGTTTTCAAAACCACGGTCATTGTCCGTCCGGTTAACAGATACAATTTTTATTCAGAAATACTGTTGGTTTCAAAACACATATTTGTGTAAAAAATATATAAAGATTTAAATCAAGGCTCATTAGTTGGAGGAAATGTAATTTCAAACTTCCAAGATCTAAATTGCCATTGCAGGCAAGTTTTAAAGTTGACCATAAAGGCCGTATTTATAGAGTCAGCCCGCTTCCTAGAGCTGGTATCCGAACAGGTCCTGCTATAGGCGAGTTGATTTTCTGCGCTGATTTATGAGCCCTATAATGAGCAGTAAATTTGATGGTGGCAAACCTTCGATTGCTACTGCTTCCAGCTTCTGCTGAAGGGCAACCCTCTTTAAAAGTCCTTCAAGACAGCCTCAAGCCTCAAGACAGTATCTGCTGAAGGGCAACCCTCCTTAAAAGATTGAAACATGAAATATGAAATAAATATGAAATATGAATTTCTCTCNAAAAGTCCTTCAAGACAGCCTCAAGCCTCAAGACAGTATCTGCTGAAGGGCAACCCTCCTTAAAAGATTGAAATATGAAATATGAAAAAGCAGTGCAATAACAAGTTTGCTAACTGTTAAGCTGAATCAACGCTTGAAGTTTTTTTACTCTGCCCAGGTAAGGTACGCATTTTATGATGCAAGAACCTTGTTTGGGCTGAGAGTCTCAAGCTGAATTCACATTTGAAGCATCGTCCTTGACGCATTCCAGATAACAATGAAGAGCAGCGACACATTGTTTAGAATGAAACTTACTGAGTGATTCATACTCGGTTCATACTATAAGTACGACTCTCAGAAAAGCAGTATCATTTTCTATCAAATAACGAAAACTACTATTATCTTGACACTTTTAAGTTTCAGTTATCTATAATTGCAAACCTAATTGATATCACGAATAAAGATGATTAAAAGCTCGACAACAAGGCCTAAGAAAGAACAAAATCCTGCGAGCTATCTGGTGCTGAAAAATCTATGCTTTATTTTCGCGTTGCCTGTTATGGTGGTTATCAACCTCGAACCCAGGGTAACAATGGGCGGTCATCATGATGGGCGGCCAGGGTATCATGTGCGCTGAAGGGAGGCTGAAGACACTGATAGCCCTGGAATCGAGGTTGGGTGGTTATCTCTCAGGGTATAGCTTACTAACTTGCAATTTAATTAATGTTTCGCCCTTGGTTTTCGTAAATCTTGTAATGAAACGATTTCTAAAGAGTGGATTGTGTTTTTCTTTGAAAAGAAAGGCGTAAATTGTCTTCAAAGGATCTGTGTTTTGATTCCCTGATTGATTTTAGACATAAGATAAGGCCGCAGATCCGGGCAGCTGTTTTTTCGCTTTTTGTCTAAAACACGTTTGTCTGATTGTCTACCAACTATTAAAATCCTGCTCGAAAATAAAACTTCATCTTGCAATAGGTGTTATGAATTCTACACAGGATTTTACTTTTATCAATTTTCAACAAATTTTACTTCCAACACTTTTATCGCAGGAAAAGCCCCATTACAAGATACCAGATAACCTCGTATCGGATTACGCCTCATATCAGATACTTTAAAGGGGCTCCGTCTCCAAATTTTGGTCGAAACGATGATTTTGCAGTTTTTGATGGACAATATCACACAGACTTTCATCTCTTTTTTGAAAAATGAAAGCGTTATTTTGATGACAAATTCTCGTACTTCACAGAGAAACAAACCAAACATTCATATCTTTTACGATTGCTCAGATATAAGTGGATTTTAGCGGTCACTTTTTTGTGAAGCCACCAAACAAACTGCAAATTGTTGTTTTCTCTTAGTTTTTTTTAGATTTGATAGAAAAAAACTGCAAATGACAATGGGCACGTGCCTAAAACAATGGTGTTTACAGATGTGTTTACACTTTTGTGAGGGAGCCCCTTTAGCATCGAGAAATTTCGGACAATCAGACCGGCCGGCAGAAGCCTTGCTGTTTTTAGTTTGTAAACTTCCATCAAAAAAATTTTTTTATTTAACACTGATACATACATGGTGTCCTATCGCTCATGCATAACAGATAACTTTTCAACTTCCACATCTATCAATTTTGTTCTCATTTTATCTTGTAGGCCAGAATCCTTGATGAAGCTATCAACTATATTCAGCGGCTAGAGAGCATAACCAACGTACTGAAAAGAGAGCATGGTAAGACAATATTTCCGTCAAGGAATTATTTTGCTTTGGACTTTCTTCTTGAAATTTGAGCGACTTTGAATTTTATTTCAATTTTCTGAAATCTTCAATATTTTCAGATTTAGAGGGTTTTTCTTCTTCTTTTTTTAATTCAAGACAAGGTTTGAAAAAAATTAAAACCATCGTAATTTCTAAAAATTTTGAGGAAACATGGTAAGATTTCCAGGAAAACCATAGTTTAGGAATGTCTACAATATGGTATGAAGCACAAGTCTTGCACTCTTCTGGTTCACGATTTCGAAATTTGATGGCGTCAAATCCTCAAAACTGGTTGAAATATAAAATCCGATGTAATTTCGAAAATATTAAAGATTTTAGAAAAGTCGAACGGTAGAACTATAGCAACATAGGTAAAGTTTATTTCAAGCCATTCAATTCAAATAAAGCTATAATAGCCATTTGCACTAGCATTCTTGAAGATATGACGCCTATGAATGGGTTTCTCTCTCCTGTGACGCACTATAACTGATCGTTAGAATCTGTGAATCACCTTTAGCAGTTTAGGGAGGAGCCTCCGCCTACCCGAATCTAAAGGTCTTTAAGCTCTAGACTGACGACGTGATTCCGTGTATCCGTTCAATGTTTTCAATCTGATGTTTTTATTTTCTCTCATACAAGGACTCAAGGACTCACGACCAAGTAGATTCTAAACAGAGACTAAAATCTGAAGGAAAATCGAACGTCTACTATCCTTCGAACGTCGACAAGAAAAATCGAATGTCGCCTCGAACGTCGCTTCGCTTCGAAAAGTCGAACTTTGATCAAATCAGCCAATCAAATGCTAAGAATAGGCACGTCGTCTAACCTTATTAAGAAAGTCGAGATTTGATTGGATGCGCCCTAAATGTGGCGCATTAGGCCTAATTTGTCTCTGTTTTGAAGCTGTATTGTCATGAGTCTCAGTTTGAAGCCATAACTATCATTCAATTCAATGCGGAAAACTGAGACTCGTGTAATCAGTCTAGCTCTAGACTTGCTTTAAGAATTTTGCTAGCAAGGACAGCTGGAAGACTAAATCATGGAGAAATTAATATGTTTTATTCCAAAACGACAGAGGGAATTGTTTGGTTGTGAAAGAAATTAAATTGTTATTCTTTAGCGATCAAAACCCGATCCATTTTTGATTTGGAATAAATGTCCCTTGTCTGTTATTTCAAATTGATAGTCTAAACAAACTACGCTATGATGCATTAAGTCCTATTATGTAAAACGTGATGTATAGTTTGTGTTCATACTAGATAAATTATTAGATCGTGGTCTATTGATTTTTGCCAGGAAACTATATGTATTATAGTTAACGGTACCAAGGCTTACTATTGCGTTGTCCGGTGATTACTAAGAATTTTAAACGTATTACGTTCTGTATTTCAACGCATTTAGACGTATTACACGGAAATCACGTTAGCAAGCACAGCAATTAATTTGGTGCTATCATTGCTGTTTGTCACAGCTAACGGCAATGGATTTGAAAACAACCAGCTTTTTAATGTGAAACTTGGGTTTAAAGCTTAAACTCTAATCAAAGAATGGAAATTAAAACTGAAGACTAATTACCCGATTAATTATCTAGACATCTACCATAAATTGGCTCCTGATGATTGGTCCTTCCGAGCGTCCGAGGACTTTATCATACCGGGTAGAAAGTACAACTCTTTGAAAAATCAAGATTTGATTACTGTACCGATTTCTAGATGGTCTTTTTCTGTATTTGTGCCAAGGACCAAAGAAATTTAACTTTATCTTATTCTCTTGGGAGAGAGGCAAAGAAAATTATGCCATGGAAGACCATATTTTGATTAATAGTATTTTACAAGGTATCCTATTGTTTGCCAAAAAGCTACGTCTTGTGATTTCATATGATAGTTCGAATCCTTCGTGATATAGGAACTTTTTCAAGGACGAAAGCAACCAATTTAAATGCGGGTGTTGGATAAAGATTCAATTTGAAATCGTTTCTTTTGATTTTGGAGTATGCCTCAAAACCAGGTAGCTTGTAAAAGCACAAATTCTCACAAATCTCAAAACTTTGCTAAAATTGATTTGATCTTTGACGCAAATGCACATAAAGAGCAACCTCGAACCCAGGGTAACAATGTGCGCTGAANGTCTCTGTTTTGAAGCTGTATTGTCATGAGTCTCAGTTTGAAGCCATAACTATCATTCAATTCAATGCGGAAAACTGAGACTCGTGTAATCAGTCTAGCTCTAGACTTGCTTTAAGAATTTTGCTAGCAAGGACAGCTGGAAGACTAAATCATGGAGAAATTAATATGTTTTATTCCAAAACGACAGAGGGAATTGTTTGGTTGTGAAAGAAATTAAATTGTTATTCTTTAGCGATCAAAACCCGATCCATTTTTGATTTGGAATAAATGTCCCTTGTCTGTTATTTCAAATTGATAGTCTAAACAAACTACGCTATGATGCATTAAGTCCTATTATGTAAAACGTGATGTATAGTTTGTGTTCATACTAGATAAATTATTAGATCGTGGTCTATTGATTTTTGCCAGGAAACTATATGTATTATAGTTAACGGTACCAAGGCTTACTATTGCGTTGTCCGGTGATTACTAAGAATTTTAAACGTATTACGTTCTGTATTTCAACGCATTTAGACGTATTACACGGAAATCACGTTAGCAAGCACAGCAATTAATTTGGTGCTATCATTGCTGTTTGTCACAGCTAACGGCAATGGATTTGAAAACAACCAGCTTTTTAATGTGAAACTTGGGTTTAAAGCTTAAACTCTAATCAAAGAATGGAAATTAAAACTGAAGACTAATTACCCGATTAATTATCTAGACATCTACCATAAATTGGCTCCTGATGATTGGTCCTTCCGAGCGTCCGAGGACTTTATCATACCGGGTAGAAAGTACAACTCTTTGAAAAATCAAGATTTGATTACTGTACCGATTTCTAGATGGTCTTTTTCTGTATTTGTGCCAAGGACCAAAGAAATTTAACTTTATCTTATTCTCTTGGGAGAGAGGCAAAGAAAATTATGCCATGGAAGACCATATTTTGATTAATAGTATTTTACAAGGTATCCTATTGTTTGCCAAAAAGCTACGTCTTGTGATTTCATATGATAGTTCGAATCCTTCGTGATATAGGAACTTTTTCAAGGACGAAAGCAACCAATTTAAATGCGGGTGTTGGATAAAGATTCAATTTGAAATCGTTTCTTTTGATTTTGGAGTATGCCTCAAAACCAGGTAGCTTGTAAAAGCACAAATTCTCACAAATCTCAAAACTTTGCTAAAATTGATTTGATCTTTGACGCAAATGCACATAAAGAGCAACCTCGAACCCAGGGTAACAATGTGCGCTGAAGGGAGGCCGAAGAGACTGATAGCCCTGGTATTGATGTTGCATAAAGAGATTTATGATCGGTAATACAATCAAATTTGGATGATTTCTCGAAAATTTTCACTTTTGTTGGGTCACCCGGTACATGTTTTAACGAATCTCACAACTCCAATTTGGTTTAAATTTGTCCTAACTATGATTCATTAGAATCCCAAATAGCTAACTTAAAATTTGATGTATCATTTTTGATTATTCGGATCTAAATCCTGTGAGGCGTCCCAAAAATGTTCAGACATATGTTGCCACAAGCAGTACTTTAAATTTTAACTTCTGTGAATCCTCTGTTTGTTTTTTTTTTTAATTTTTGTTGTATTATTGTTATATTTATTTCTATTGATTTCTTTTCTAGAAAAGCGACTGCAGATGTTAAATGGTGCAAATGGATTCTTTCCAGATTACAGCATGCAACCGTACATGAGGTAAGAGAAATAATTTAAAACAAATATTTCAAGATGATTAAAAATAATGAAAATGAAATGATTTAAACAAGAACAAGGCAAATTGGCTCGGCAGGAGAGAAACTAACATAAAGACCCATTACTAACCATGATCCTTTATGGCGGCAAAGTTGACTTTCGTATGATCTGAAAGTCGTTTCTGGCCCAGGTCCTGTTTGTCTTGCTTTTCATTTGGCGCGCAAAGGATCATGGTTGACGACAGGTCTTTAAAGGCAATCGACTGAGATAAGTAGAGCAGGCTTTAAATAAATCAAAGAAAGACACACGCGTGCCCATTGTCTCTTTGTTTGAACGATGGCAAGCAACTTCGATACAAAAGCTCTAAAAATAGAGTTGTCTTCAGCCACTTTTAACTCCGTCAGTTTTGAAAGGCTGCCTGCGTGCAGACTATACCTTTCCACTGCGAAGGAGTGCCAACGAAGAAAGTTCCTCGTTGGCACTCCTTCGCAGTGGAAAAGTATAGTCTGCACGCAGGCTATTTGAAAGGCTGCTGTTTCCTTAATTTCACGGTGATGATATTGGCAAACGTCTTGTTTAATAGCCGACATGTTGAGTTCTATTTTAAAATCCACCTGACTTAATTCAGCCGCTCTGTTCTGAAGTCATGAGGGATTCTCTGGAGAAAGCCCCTTCATAAAATTCTTGATAACATTTCCTTAAAATATCTGCTTTCCAGCCATGATGTGATCACGATTAGATGTGTGTTATCCTCTTGGGAAAATTAAAATGTTATCCCTATGAAAATTACAAATTCATTCCTAGGCATTAGTTTATCTCAGGAGGATAACACATTTCAACACATGACATTACCATGTTTGTAAGGCAGGAAAACCGATGAAATTTGATCGTAATTTTCGCAGGTTTTTTTAAGTGGCTTTATGTAGAAAACCTTCCAAAATCTTGGAAAGGAATAACCGATTTAAGCCAGGGAAATTTCTAGATCTAATTGAACATATTACACAAGACATTTTTCCATATCATTGCTGTGGTATTCAGGGAACCGTAGCTTTTCAAACGGCGTGCATTTTTAAGGACTCACCTCAATTAAGTAGTTGAGGGATCGATCAGTTTTATCAGTGAATCGTAACGTTAAAGGGAATAGACATAGCTATGTTGAGTGGTCGCTATAAATAGGCTACAAAAACGCCCACGCACCCATTGTTTCTTCAGCTACACAATGAAACAGCACGTGCCAACAGTATCAAATACAATAGACTATATTTTCAACTTGGCCCGGGCCAGCTTTTAACTATGTCGATTCCCTTTAACTTCAGTGTACTCTATTCATCGAGAAGCATGGAGAAGGGGCTGTACAAGCTAAACTTCCAAAAAGCATGACTTTCTCTCCCTAATGCATGCAAATAGCAGCAGATGCATTGCAAATGAGGATATTTTCTATAGGTTTGAACTCCGTAGAATTAGTGAGTGCAATGTTATTGTCCAATTCTATCAAATGAATTGCTTCAAGGGAACTTTAGGTAATTTGCCATAATTCCAGAGAGAGCATTTTTTATATCATCAATTCATTTGATAAAAAAGGGCAATAATATTTTGCACGATTGATTTTAAAGTTTTGCGAAGATTCAACGCCTATGCTTGAAATGACAAAATTTTGACAAG
>REGM01000156.1:343730-356176 GCA_004194415.1 Aurelia aurita | reverse complement strand
CCAATTAAACGGGTCCAAAAAGTTAAGTACCTAGGAGTTACCGTAGACGAAAACCTAACATGGAATGAGCAATATAAAAAGCTCAAGGGTAAGATGAAAAGTGCCCTCTCGTCCCTGCAGAAACTAAAAAACATACTCCCGCAATCAAAATTGAATCAAGTGTATAAGGCACTGCTTGAGAGTCACCTAAGATACTGTGATGAACTATGGGGCAGCTTGTCGAACACAAAGCTTGATCATCTTCAGCGTATACAAAATAGAGCACGAACGCTAATAGAGGGCTCTAGATTAAAGGATGGATGGAGCTGCAATTGGCTTTCAGTCTCAAACTTAATAAAATTTGACAGGGCAGTAATGATCTATAAAATAATGAATGGCCTCTGCCCGGACAACCTACGCGGAAGACTTATCACCAGATCTCAAATATCTAACTATCCAACAAGAAATCAGTTAGATCTAGACATCCCAAGGCAGAACCTAGAATTCTCCAAAAGAAGTTTTTTCTTTTCTGGTGCAAAAACGTGGAACGAAACCCCATTGGAAATTAGAAAGAGCCCCACGATCACCACTTTCAAAAGGAAACTGAAGGAATTCCTACAAAATTAGCATCCTTCCCGAAGCACGATCCCTAGGAAGACCAGCAAATCTTTAAGGTTTTAATTTGTACATATATATTTATAGCGATTATTTTTCTTTTAGTATATTTAAAATAGCTGATAGGGTATTTGTGTTAAAATATGATTAAATAAATAATAAACATCAGGCATCAACACAGGGTGCACTCCCTCAATTCATAAAAAATACACCAAAATGAACTGCACATATTTTGTGACGGAGATCCATTATGCCACTCAAGTGTCCGTTTGAGTGGCATAATGGCTCTAGGTCACATCACTCTGCCACGCGCTTCACCCTCGATGTATCACGAACGAAATACAAAAGAAGAAAAATACTCGATGTATCATCCGAAAATATATTTTTTAATTCAGAGCTTCCTAAAGCCCGTGGTTTGATTGACCCTGAAATCCAGAAAACGGCAGACCTGGTATGTCTTGAATGCCTTCTGAATCTTCTGCACCAAAAGGCAGAACATATGGCGGAGTTTAGAGAGATTCTCATTTTCATTAGTGGCCAATCTTTGCCTATGCTTAGGAATTTCTGTCCTATTTTTGCACCCCTCTTTTGGGCGTTTCTTGCAGTGTTTCCAAAACTTAACTGTTTTGAACGGAGCAAGCATTTGATTTCGATTCGTTTTGTTTAGCAGTTTCAATTCCTTCTCATTTATTTCGTCCAGGCTAATTTGCTTTGGTAGCCTCGCAGTTTTTGACTATTGGCAGTAGGTCAGGTATTAGGTCAAGATAACCTTATGCAGGTCTATAGTTTTGGCAGATAACTTATAACTTCATAAATATCTAGCAGCCGAAAAAAATATGAAGTTGGCCTAACAAAATACGCTGTTGGTCGTCAGGGAGCTTTTTACCAGCATGCTTTGCAGTAAAACACAGCAAAGTTTATGTAGCCGTCGTCTTTAGCGTTATTGTCGATTGTTCGCCACAGATGATCGATCAATAGGATTACTTTGTAAGTTTATTTGTTATCTTTGATTCGCAGCTTTGCATCTAAATTGCCAAAAATTTGTTAAAAATCAAATTGAATACTCGGTGTAAAGATATTGAACCGCCTAGAACGTGTTAAAGTTTGCGCCATTTTTTATCCAATAAACAATTTCTCAAGAAAGCAGAGCCGTAAAAGTAAGTCCTCGATTTCTTATAACGACATACGCTCGATTCAATTATCGTCAAAGCAAGTCACGTGACTTCGCATCTGCAATATTGTTTATTTAGAGCGTTATAACTCGTAAAGGCGGACTTTTTTGACACTAGTTAAAATACAGAGCATGCTAAACCTTCATATACCACAACGCTTAACTTTTTATTTATTTAACAGACTCATACATAAACAATGTAAACAAGGCCGGTGGGGATTAATAGCCGCTTCTTTGTTTCTTGCCAGATGCCTTCCGTTAAGCTTGCATAACCTAACAGGCTCTCTTGAATCTTTTATTAGGATGAATGTCGTATCATGATTCATTAGCTTCTCTTAGACTGTTTTTCACCAGGCCAGTGAATTTCAGAGAAGCAGATTTATCGCCCGAAGCAAACTGCTAAACTCACTACATAGCGGTAAAATATGCATCGCTACATCTTTTAAATGAAGCGACTACGCTTATGTAACAAGTATGGGTGACGAATGAATTGTTTAAGTGCAAAACGGAGGGTCCCAGTGGTGCCCTGAAACATAAGTCTCTCTTATGACTATAATTGAAAACAGCTTCTCCTGAAGGGAAACGTCCTTAAATATGCAAAATATGAAATATGAAATAAGAAAGAAATTGGCTTCAGAATATTAATTATTATCCTATCAGGCATAGTAGCCAATTTTACCACCGTAAATCATTCTATTCTTGCCCGATAATTGGGCCTTCCATATAATAGCAAACGGTAGGCGAAACTAAGGAAACAAAATCTTAGGAGGGCATGAATGAACTTTTGTACTTTCTTACTCCCTCAATCTTTCCGCATGGCAGACAAAACCTTTGCCATTTTACGACGTATTTAAAGAATCTAGAAGACTTTTATAATGGATGGGCTGCACAAATATTCTTGCGCATTGCCAACGCAGATCCAGTGTCTACTAAATGGGCCCCTTTCTTGCTTTTTATTATCATGGACGCACGGCAAAATAATCTTACGCACTGGCGACACCGATCCAGAGTTAGAAATTACTGAATGGACCAATCCTTGCTTTTTCTTTATTGATACCCGCGCGGCAAAATAATCTTACGCACTGGCGACACCGATCCCAGAGTCTATAAATTACTGAATGGACCTATCCTTGCTTTTTCTTTAATCATACCCGCGCGGCAACTTTAAGCCAGCGCACTGTTGACCCAGACTACTTACCCGAAGAACCTATCCATTATTTTACAAAGCCGCGATTATCCTTTTCTAATGCCCTCAACTACGTATGAAAAATTTAACACGAGCGTTGTTGACCATTCTCGCTCGTAAGGGCATTGAATTATAATTGCGCATGGTTTTGGTATTAATCTGGTTACATCTAAGATTAGTTTCGGCATCGCAAAATCAAACATCGTCAATTCTTTTAATCAAATTCAAGTTCTAACTCAGTTTGCACGAACGCGTCAACCAACGTGATTCTGCATCTGCTCTTTAGTTGCTTAAGTTATCTACTACGTAATTTTCTGTGCCTGCCAGGTGAGTTCAGAGTTTTCAAGCAGACTATGGAAAGAAATATCTTAAATTGATTGTTGATGACTAAGAATAACATATAATGATACTAATAAATAAGTTTTTAAAGTTGGCATTCCGCCATTATCTAGAAATGTTTAGGCTTATTATTATCATGTTTTTTTGCTGGGACAATTGGAAAGCAGTTGTTTAATTCTTTACTAAACTGAATTGTATCCCAGGGTAAATATGTTTGAAATGAAAATGAAATGAAATTACAACTCTGATAGCTGCAGAAGCTCTGCTAGATAATTAAGACTCGAGTCTTTAGTAAAGCTCTTGATTCGCACTAGAATAATATCGCGTTAAAAATGCATTGAAATGCGACAGAAAACGCGTCAAAATTATTTGTGCCTTAATTTTGAGATTTGTCGGAACCTTCGATATCATTTGGGTGGAATCAAAAAGTTTTGAATCCATTTGAAAGTGATAACTCACTAAAAATGCGTTTAATATGAACTTTTCAGAGATGCGCCCCCTCATGTAAGAATTGCGTTTTAAGCCCTTTTTAAAAGCTGTTCCCTCTCAAGTAAAGATTGCTTCCTACACGCTTTTCACAGATGTGCCCCCTCCAGTAAAAACTGTTTCCTACGCCCCCAGTAGACTCTGAATCATGACCAAAGGCACATATTTTCGGAAAGCGAATAAAGATTGCTTCCTACACGCTTTTCACAGATGTGCCCCCTCCAGTAAAAACTGTTTCCTACGCGCCTAGTAGACTCTGAATCATGACCAAAGGCACATATTTTCTGAAAGCGAACATGATAGTTTGCTTTCACGTCTGGAAGAGAGCGGCTGGATTTGCACTTGCAAGACAATGGCAAACAACCACTATCTCTATGTACACCAAAGTAAAGATTGCTTAATTGAAATCAAGTGTCTTTGG
The DNA here is from genome assembly GCA_004194415.1 of Aurelia aurita. Lineage (NCBI taxonomy): Eukaryota > Metazoa > Cnidaria > Scyphozoa > Semaeostomeae > Ulmaridae > Aurelia > Aurelia aurita. The sequence goes on along the minus strand of REGM01000156.1, from coordinate 351,979 downwards.
TTTATGTGCTCAATAAGCAAACAGTGAATTTTCACGCATCCTACAACTGGATCAATTTTGTAATTTTCTTTTTAAAATTACCAATTCATTGTGCTTTAATTTGGTTTGCTTATTTTGAAATCTTTGGCGTCAACGCTCTGTCATGGACAGCTGTTTCTCTCTAATTAAGACTTGGATCTCTGGCTTTATCTTTTGAAGTGTCCGCTCTTATCCGTTGGACAGCAAGCCAAGAACAGTGCTGCGCGATTTACATAATTCCTAGCTGCACCGTTCACTGTGATTGATCATACAAATTTATCAATTATTTCCCATTACATCCTTTGCCCAACTAATTCCTTATTCAACTAGTTTCTTTAATGATAATGTTATTACAACTCTGTTACTTAATTGTCTGTTGTACAGCCGCCTCATTGTTTCTATACATTAACATTACAAGGTCTACCATTGCCCTGTTACTTTATCGTCCACACGAATCCTTTTTAGACTTTTAAGTGCCCATATCCAACCCTTCTAGAATGTTACACTATAAGACCTAGCACTGCCTTGTTATTTAATTATCCTTGTACAGCCGTCTCGTTATTTCCACACATTAATATTATAAGACTTACCATTGCCCTGTTACATTGTCGTCCACATAAAACCCCTCTAGAATTTTAATCACCCACATCCAACCCTTCTAGAATGTTACACTATAAGACCAAGCCTTGCCCTGTTATTTAATTATCCTTGTACATCTGTCTCATTCTTTGCATACATTAATATCACAAGGTCTACCATTGTCCTGTTACTTATCATCGATATAGAACCCTTCTAAACGTTTATATATTGACACCAATGTAGGCTGCCTGTTGGTTAGCGCCCCTGGCTTCTGTCAAGAAGGTGTTGGATTCAAATCCCGTGTCTTCCACCCGGAGAAGTGCCACCACTCATTCTATAAGTTCTCTTCTCGGAGAAAAGCTTAGTCCTTGGGATGTGTGGCAGTAGGGGATGGTCGGCACGTCTTTCGGTAATAAGCCACAAGGGGCCCGTCAGACGGACGTCAACTTAACCCTAATGTTGTTAAAGGTCTCCGTGCCCTGTTAGATAATCATCCATATACAGCCCTTTTATAGGCTTCAGTAGACTGTCATGATAAGAACTAGTCTAGCACTGTCTTGTCAGTTAAAATTCCTGATAAGACCCTTAGCATTGTTGAACTTATCCCTCATATTGGTGTGTTTGTCCATGCCTGGTTACATAATCATCGACATAAAGCTATCCTACACAGTTATACACTCAGGATCTACAAGTTGCTATTTGTGTTGTTACATGAAGAGTCTCTTCCCAGCCTATTAATTAAATAATCATCCACATTAAACCCTTCTAGACTTTCATACATTGCTATTTATAAGACATCAAAGTAGCTATTTTATTGGTCAGATGTATTTCCATTTGATCAGGAATGTAATACAATCGACATACGTTGTAAATATGCTATTAGTTTATAATTTCCTTCAGAAAATTGGATCTGATTTAGATAATCATTTTTAGGCTGATTGATTAATTAATCCGGTTTTTGTTGTCATTTGTCAATTTAGAACGTTTCTCCGGTATGTTGTCATCCATATAAAACAAGTAAGCTTTGCTAATATTTCAGTTTTCCCTTTTTTGCAACTCCGTAATGGCCGACCTCCACTGCACTAGCACTAGTGGGCTGGTCGTCGACGAAAACTACGGCAGTGGAGGTCAGCCTTGAGGGACAATTCAGATGTTGTAACATTGAATAGTATCTGCTGCTTGTGATTTGCTAGCTAGAACAAAGCGACTTTCGAGAGCAAACAGAGTCATTTAACGGTTGATTAGCCAATAAGCAAATATAAATAAATCAAGTTACATAACATGCACCGAAACCAGGGTACCTGAAAGAGCCGAGTTGCAAGAGAAAAGATGAGTTTAGCAACAAGATGTTATATTTTATGGAAAGTAGATGAATGAATCTAAGTATCTGCCGCAGCCATTTTCTTTTGCTGGCTTGAAATCTGAGGAATACGAAATTCCGTTCTCCAAATGTCGTGGACGTTTTGCAAATGTTTATTGCTCAAGTTCGAAGCAGAAAACAGCAAATGGCTGCGTTAGATGCTTGGATTGATTCATGCGTTCGAAAAATTTATATATCTGGTGGTAAACATGTTTGTTTGCGTGTAGGACGGGTCCTTTAGGTAGGCAGCAAAGTCTGTATGTATTTGAAGTGGGCTGGTTTATATTTGTACCTTAACTAATGGGCCGTAGATATCGCTTAGTTTGCTTTTGAAAACAGTCTCTCTTCTTATACCAAGCCAGCCCACCTCACATAAACAGTCTCTCAGAACCATACAGATGGTTTAGATAACAAACATGCAAAACTCGCAAGCTTTGTTGAGAAATCCTGTAATCCAACGATTATTGAGGACAGGAATAATTTTCCCAGATGTCGAGGCATGATAATCCAGAGCGTCAATGACTTTGCTCATTTACTTCGCAAGGGAATCTGATTGACCTGCGAGATTCGATGTTTTGAAGAGAAGTCCGCAGCTGTAATTCTCATTAGGCCACATTCTAAAATAACTATCCGAGGTTTTCCCTCAGATTCCAAAGCACAAATTAGCGTGATTGATGTTTGGGCTGTGGTTTAGCGAGAGAAGCAGCTGGTATTAACATGATACGTAGACAACATATGATTAACGGCCGTGCTGGATGCGAAATCTCTATGTGAATCATGTAGGATGTCTTCACCTGTTTTTCTCAGCTAAGCAAAAGGTCCAGCCTCTAATAAAATGTCTGTTGCAACTGACGATTTTGAGCTCTTAATAGTTATGTTTGCATCAAAAACTACCGTGAAAAAGCAGTACTTTAAACAACAGTAATTTTAGGCTGAGTAATGCTGTGTTTTGATTGGTACCTAACAATTCTAAAAACAGTAGACATGGTAGACTCGACATTCAGGTTTGACTGATCCCAAAATTCTGAAAACGGTAGCTTTGGTAGGTTTGGAAGGCCTTCTGAACCTTCTGCTTCAACAGGCAGAAGGTTTGGATGACTTCGGGGGGATGAGTGAATTCGCCATGGTTAGTGAATCCAAAACGTACCATTTTAAGATGTTTCAGTTTAATTGAAAAATGCGTTTCCATCTCTGCGAAGTCTAATGTTTTCAGAATTTGGTAGATTTTCAATTACTAATCAAACACACCAGTCTTAAGTAAAACTTTTGGTGAATCTTACGACTTCGAACAGCACATCACATCTGTCACAATAGCATCAATGGCTTGTTATTAAATTACCAAAACAAAACAACTTGCAAGAACGAACAAAACAATCTCTACGGTTAATTAGTGAATTTGCAGGAAAGGTGATAAGTGCAACTGCAGGCTTTGCAAAGCATATATACCACAGTTTGGGTTCCTAACAGGATAGACTTTTATGTTTTTATCCTCATGTAATTAGCCTTGATATATTTAATTATTTTTTTTTCTGTAATATTGTATATATTGTTTTGTAGAGTAGGCTTAAATTAGCTGTAAATTTGAGCTATAATTAATTCTCGCCTACTGTAAAAATAAAGTAATGATGATGATGATGATGATGATGCAAATATAAATAAACCAACCCGCATAACAAACACTGAAACCAAGGTAAATGAAAATGGTGTGCCGCAACTGAGACGATTGACTTACCAACATGGGCAACACATGTTAGATTTTTTAAGAGTAGATGCATTTATTTAATTATCTATCGCGGTATTTTTTACTCCTAGCATAGGAACTGAAACTTATTTTCGGACAAATACTCCAATGTATATCGTAATTTTTTTAAATCTAACGCTGGTCGGCAAAAGTTGACATATCAAAGAGTAGGTTATGTGATCTGATTTTGAAATGCTTTGTTTAAATCAAGTTTTCAAATGGAGTAGGTCAACAGAAATTAAAAACAGATTAGAGATTGGATTAGCGAAGATCCCGTGCACCTGTCCTTTCGCCACAAGTTTTCGCCTAACGTCTGGTTTCTACGCTTCTTACCGCAACGGTTTGGCTATCTCCACCATAATCTGCTGAATCTGACTATGAGTAGCGATGATTATCGATGCAACTTTCGCTACATACGCTTCTTACCGCAACGGCTGGCTGCTCCTACCATAATCTTACTATGTAGTGAAGATTATCGATGCAACTTTCCCTGAAAGTTTCGCATACCTTTTTTCGCAAATTTTGGTAAAAAGCAATTTTTTCGCCGCGAAAATGTTCAAGCGATCGCAAGCAAAAAAGAAAAACCCTGGGGGAGGTGTACTTGGTATATTTTGCTGACGGGATGTGCACTCATTTCCGGGTATCATTTTCGTGTCTTTTTCTAGCGCCGGGTATCGAAAGAAGGCAATTTTCTAGAGCCGGTTGCCAAAAGCGATATTTTGTTAGAGCGGGTTGTTATTTCAACGTTGCTCAGTGTAATGTTTACATTTTGGAGTATACTTTTCGCCAATTTTGTCAAGAGCCGGCTATCATTTGGAGGGAAAAATTCTAGAGCTGGGTTAAAACATTATTTCTTGGAGCGCACACCACCATACTAATGAAAGTCACATACCCTCCGGGGAAAACAGATTGAACTCACTTTTTCGCTGAAGACCTCACAGACAGCCAGGGAGAGGGACAGAGAACACGAATCAAATGTCAACTGCGCATGCTTACATTCGAGAAAATTCTCTTTGCGCGAAAAAACTGGCTTTAGCAAGACTTTTTTTGCTGGATTAGCAAATCTAAGATATCCCGCTGGCTATTATCGCAAAATCAGAAAGGAGAAAATGCATTGTGATCGGAGCTCTTAGCCAATCAAAGATTTGGATTCTATGCTAGCAAAATCAAGCTGTCAGGAAACGGACTTCTGCACGACTCAGCAAATGTTGAAAATCAAATCAGTTGTGGTCGAATTAACGGAAGTCAACATCATTCCGTTCATGCTGTTTTGAGAGGAAGAAGCGAAACTTTCTGCGCGCTGTTAGAGATGGAGAACTTCCTCGAACTGTTACAGAGAGTTCCTGGCTGCAAAGCAGGAGATATCCCCGAACTTTGTTCTTGGAGGAAACAGCAAACTTTTCTCCGCGCTGTTGAAGATTCGAAATGTTCCAGGGAAAGGGCTACATGATAAAAAATATCCCCGAACTATGTTCTTGAAAATGATATGCGCTCACGTGTAACTGCAGTCTCAGTGAATCACGCGGAAATTAATTTTCAAAGAATTGCAGATCTAGTAATAATCAGAGAGTGGCTCAGTGCACCTGCTACCTTTTCTCTAATTGGCAAAGAGCGCGCCGACTTCGATGAGTTAAGCCAAAACAATGAACGGAAAGCCGCAATTCAGACTACTTTGATAGCATATAACAAATGCTCTGGAACCTCTGGAACATAGTGCACCTTTGCTTGAATTGATATATCATGATTCTTGTAGAGGCGAATTCACATTTGAAGCGTGCTTGATGCCGCTGCCTTAGTAAAATGCTCCTGTTTGCCATAGAAAAGACCCGCGCGTCGCAAAAAGCGACTAGTATCTTGGCAGAATCGAGAAAAGTGAAATAGTACACCAAAATTTACATGTTAGGGTTTTTATTACCCAAGTAAAACTACAGTCTGCCTAAGTAAGTAAGTCTCGTGCGCCCTAAAACGCAAGCCTAATGTAAAGAGTCAAGAAACACGCTTCAATCGTGTCACCTAAAAGGCGCACACGGATGGGTCACGTGCAAAATCCAAATTTACATGTTGAGTGGAAATTCAATTTAATTAGGTACAGGAAACTCGAAGCAAAGTTGCAATGGAAGCGGTGATCAAAATGGCAGTGAACAAGAGACAACAAACCCAACCAGGCATCATAGAAACTTTATTCAAATCTTCTACCATCCAGCTGAGCCAGATACCAAGTATCTTGAAGGCAGATAGGGCGCCCCAAGACAGTTTTCTGCACTGCTCGTAGTTTTGGCTGCGTGGCTAGGCCCATTACGAATGTAAGCAAAAAGAGCGGGAAAATACATTGAAATTTAATCACGTGACTCATCTGTATGCGTTTTTAAAAGTGATTTCAGATTCGACGCGTTTTTATTTCTGCTGCCCAAGTTTAACTACTGTCTGTGCAAATATGTCTTGTGTGTTATAAAACGCAAGCCGTATCTGGAGAGCGCATAGAAAAGCACCGTAAGTGCGAATAAAGGAACTACTAAATAGTATCTGTTGTGTCTTTCTAAGTTTCGTAAAGAAGCTAGATGATTAATTAATTATCTAGGTATTTGTTTACTAGAAAACACAAGGTTCTAATTTATATTCTGTCACTAGGATGTTTAAATCTAATTTACATAAAGTGCAAATTTCCGCACGTTACGAAATGTTAAAGGCATCTGATTGGCTAGTCGGATTGCACAACGCAAAGTTTGTTTCAACCATTACAGAATTTTTGCCTTTGAAAGGTCATAGCTCCTTAAAGACCCTCTGCTAACCATGTGGCTTTGCACGCCGTTGCTGCCCCCAGAATGCACTGCAAATCGACTTTCAGATTATCTGAAAGTTTCTGATGCTAGGCCGGTGCTGTGCTGTTTTCTCATGCTCAACACGCAAAGCCTCATGGTTAGCAGAGAGTCTTTAACCTTTTTTTTTTTCTATATTGCTACCTAGCATACGAAGGTAGTTTTTAGGACACTGAGAAGCTAAGCTTATCGAGCAATTTCCTGGTCCTTCCTCTCGATATGACCACACCTCGCGATTCCTTTAGCCTGGAATTACAGAGAGTTGGCGACTCTCCTCACTCTACGTAGCAGGTTCGACAGGGCGGGGACTCGAACCACCAACCCTCAGGTTGGTAGTCGAGCGCGCTACCATTGCGCTATCCCCGCTTATCTTTAAGCTTCCAATCGATTTTCATACCATGTGCACCAAAATTTAAGTTTAAATCTCACAAGTGAAATTACATGAAAATAATTTGCTTTTAGTCTGTTTCCAATCTGCTGCAGTCTTCAGTTAAACATCGTGCATATTTTTGAGGACACCCTTTGGATGCAATTAAAAGTTTATAAACATAATAGAAATAGTCGTTTTGAAGTACCTGTTGTAAATATCATTAAATAGAAAACTGATTTATTTTAAGAAGTATGCCCTGATTCAAAAAGTCTGAAAATGTTGAGTGTTTCACAAAATCAGAATTTTATTTCGTTAACAAATTTCGAGGCAACTTTTGAAGGATTTGATTTTGACATCACTCGTGATATATAGTCAGACAAATCCTGAAACAAAGTCGTTTACTTGTGTCCGATTTGCAATTGTGTATGATTTGTAGATGAGTCAATCACTGGACTGTCTGTTAAACATTTTTAGCTTGTTGTGTCCGTCATGTCCCAGTTGGACTGTCCATTACATAGCATTCATTTACAATGTATTTTTTTTATGTTCAGGGGTATTTTATTATATCTATCGCACGTTCAACTTCTTCGAAGGCCATAGTGTCCGCTTTGCAGAAGCGTCCTTCGCCCGATTGTCCGCTATAAGAACTTTGATGAACTATTTAAGTTTGTTTACATTCAGGGGTATTATCGTATAATATTATCGCGTCTTAAAAGGCCATTTCCTGGGGTGTCCGATTTGCAGAAATGTCGTCTGACTGTCCGCTACAAAAATGTTGGTGTACGATTTAAGTTTGTTTTTATTCGGGGGTATTATCTTATGATATTTATCGCACGTTCGATTTCTTCTGAGACCATTGCCCGGAGATCAATCTTAATGTATTGAAATTATATTTACATTTCTCATTTCACGAATAGAAAAGTGTAAACAGTACCTCACAATTTGATGAATGTTCTCTCTCCGATTATTTGTTCTCACAAATATTAATTAAAAGTGTGTTTTCCACACACCTGCCTTACATCCGCTCTTCAGCACTGTACGAGAGAAATGATTTGTAATCGATCCACAAACTTATTGAATGCTTGAGTTCTTGCTGGTTTAAGACGTTAGGTAGCTATAGCTAAGGTTTTTTAGCTAGTGATGTTGAAGGGGGGCTAAGGGGGCTAAGCCTATCCATTCTGTGTTCTCCTGCCATACATCCGCTCTTCAGCACCATACGACAGCAATGATTTGTAATCGATCCACAAGCTTATTGAATGTTTGAGTTCTTGTTCTGGTTAAGGACGTTAGGTAGCTATAGCTAAGGTTTGTGGCCAGTGGTGTTGCAAGAGGGGGGGGGGGGGGGGTTTTGGGGCCCACCCTCCC